>PVPY01000681.1:0-25478 GCA_002982035.1 Fusarium algeriense
GAATTACTGCACGCAGGAGGCGCGCCTTCAGGCAAAGGCTCGTCCATTGTAATCATTTGTGGCGCATCTTACGATTAATTTGAGATAAATGAGATCAATCCTGGTGTCTAATTGAGCGTTGCTATGACAAGCATGGTGTTGTTGGTTGGAAGAGAGTAGTACCTGTTGGAAGCATCGCGGTCGCATTCACCAGTAAACATCACCACCAGAACAACAGCCCCAACTATCGCAATAGCATTCAATCCATAAAAATAACCCCCCCCAAACATAAATCTGAGTTCTTCATATATCCCCAAACATCAATTCCCAACCCACCCCCTTCTTTCAGGTCAAGGTTGATCATCGTGAGTGGCAATTTTCCCCAGCTTCAATCCGGTCAACACGTGCAATCGCCTCCCCCAGACCCGTCCCCCAAACCTCCGCATCTCATCATCTCGCCAACTTTACCTTGAATAAGAAAGACCAAAAAATAGCTGGAGAAAGTCCCTGCTTCTCGGTGCAAAACTCGGCGAAAAATGTACTCCATTGTGGGTGAATGGAGAAAAAAAGAAAGGGTCCAAGTGACACTTTTAATACTGGGGCATGTGTCACAGGTTTAGCATGTCAGTTAATTGAAGTTCGGTTCATGATGAAACACAAGGTAAGTTTGTTAGACGGTGTAGATGGTGAAGAAGAGAAAAAAACGTAGCTACTGCAGGTCATAATGGTATATCTCATCACAACAAGCATTGTTGTCAAGCTTGGTCTGTTTTGCGCAAACAGTTCTTCAACGAGACAAAAATTCCTTGAATCCGAGGAGCCTCAATGCAACAAAACAAGGATATCTCTCGTAAGTCGTCATCTTGGCAGCCAATAAATTCCCATGGTAAACCCTCATTATGCCCGCATAAACGCTCGGCTAACTCCCGTTGTTGCGCCGTTATCTGCTGTGCCAAGGCATCTTTTCTCCGTCGGAAGGATCGCCAAGACGACGGATGCAAGAACGGATCCGTTGTAAGTCATTGGTAAGTCAGCACACGTTACCTAGGATATTCCATGCTGATAGGATTGTTGGTTGGTTGGTTGTGAGATGAGATTAGTTGCGGCTTAAAAGCTGACGAATCTAAAAAGGCAATAACGAAATACCAAAAGAAGCAATCCGAACGAAAGGAATTGGAAGTTTAATTGCGCAAAAGATCGGCGTATGCGACGGTCTTGAGTAAGGTAGGGTGGGATATATGTTGATCAACTGTAGTTATATGATAGGAGATAAGCCGATATCGGGTTAAAGGACTTGAATCAGTAACTTGACTTTCAATCATGCAATTGTAACAACCAATATGGCTTTGTTTACAGTCAAGGTGCTCCAGCCAAGGTGATGCCAATGTTCTAGCATCGCCGAGTTACAAGTCTGGTCCCAGCACCTGATGATCTCCCGCGGCCAAGAAACGTGCGTTAACGACATGCATTTCTCGTCCTTTTTATTATGGAATTTCTCTGTGAGATCAACAGTTGTGACAGCGCTGCTCGATTTTGGACCCTTTGATCATCTTCCCCAGACCCAGATTCTGTCACCGTTGAGATGTCATTTTGCGCGCCAATAATGAGATTCAGCGAGGTCCACCGAAAACATCACTGATTGGATGGTCCACCTGTGTTTTCGCTCCCAAGAGAAAACTCTTAACCTCCATTACTACACTGCTACAGTAGGTACCTTACACTGTGAATCTCCACGTCAATTTAACATTCTTCCAACATCCAAGGCATTAAATCCTCCAGGATTTGGTATAAAATTTGTCACCAACAACTTTAGAACCGTAATTCTCTCTTTCTCCACGTTACGCTGATAAACTGGAACCTCGTCACGCATTGAGCTTTACGTCCGCTCTACATAAGGAATCGATCTTCAGTACAAGTGGTTCCCCCCGACCTTGAGGCCCAATGTTCATTCCCCAGGTTCCTGTTTTTTTTCGCCATTTTTTAAACGAGCTGTGGACTTTGGGGAAGACCCTTTGATCGTCAATACATATCACCACCTCCATATAAACAAACCATCAAATTGTAAACCTCCTGTATCAATCGTGGAAGCCTTCACGTGTAGAACCTCGGCTCACTGAATTTCGTACAAACATCATGCTTAATCACTAGCACTATTACCCCCTGAACTAATGACGTCTCTGCCGCTGAATGATCGCCACTACAAGGGTGCATCATCTTCACCAAATAGAACGTTTCATCCGACCCTCCAACACTAAAAAAAAAAAAATTGCCGTTTTTCACGCGCTTTTGCCGCCGTTGACAAGCTTGACGTCACGCTTGTGTCTGTTTTCAGTAACACCGAGGTGCATGGTTCCCTGTTCTTGGCAGATCCGAATGAGTCGGAAGACGGCACTACAGTGTGTGTGTCTTGTAAGGCCAGCCCAGTACTTGGCATCTACAGTGACTTATAGTGGTTAGCGAGTGAGTTAGTGGTTCGTTTTAGTGGGTGACTGGTGAACGACCCAGACGTGGAGATGCGCTCCGCTTTCTTGTACGCGGAGATACTCCAGGTCTGTATCCAAGACAGGGACTTTTTTTCATCGTTGACCAACTTTTGACTTGTTTCAAGGATGATCTTCACTTCAACCCGTGGAGATAGTGGACCGACGTGGAGAATAGTAATACACTCACTTCAGAATTTTCGCATCCCAAACTCCTCCCCGAATCCCACTTATACCATGCATCTGTCAACATATAAACCCTCTCTTCTCCCAACATGACTCCCTCACCAAACACGCTCCATACGGCTCCTGGGTGAGCTTTTTGTTTTGTCAGTCATAGCAGGTCTATACACCATCTGCCCAACATGCCTCCCTCCTTCGCCGGCCTGACGGGCAAGAAATTGTCCCTGGCCATTTCCACCGTTGCCACGACTGGCTTTCTCCTCTTTGGCTATGATCAAGGTGTAATGTCCGGAATCATCGACGCAGACCCTTTCCATGATTACTTCCCCGAGACAAAAGACAGTACCATGCAGGGTTTCGTAACAGCTATCTACGAGATTGGTTGTTTGTTCGGTGCCATGTTTATTCTCTGGATTGGTGATTTGCTCGGTCGTCGAAGGGCTATGATTCTGGGTGGTTGGATCATGATTCTTGGTGTTATCATCCAAGTTACCGCCATGAAGGGCCACAAGGCTCTTGCACAGCTTATCATCGGACGAACTATCACTGGTGTTGGAAACGGTATCAACACTTCTACTATCCCAACTTATCAAGCCGAGTGTTCTACCACCACCAACAGAGGTCTTCTCATCTGCATCGAAGGTGGTATCATCGCCTTTGGTACCCTCATCGCATACTGGATCGACTACGGCTGCTCTTACGGTCCCCAGGACCTCACATGGCGCTTCCCCATTGCCTTTCAGTGCGTGTTTGGTCTTATCCTCTGCGTCTCAATGGTCTGGCTACCAGAATCCCCACGATGGCTTCTCACCCACGATCGTCATGAAGAAGCAGAGCGTGTCATCGCCGCCATTCGAGGCTTCGAGGTCGACAGCGATGAGACCCGCGCTGAACGCGATCGAGTCGTCGACTCCATTCGTGCCTCTGGCTTCGCCGCTCAAAAGAGCACACCCGTCAAGGCTCTCTTCACCGGTGGAAAGACACAGCACTTCCGCCGTATGCTTCTCGGTTCAGGATCGCAGTTCATGCAGCAGGTTGGTGGTTGCAACGCTGTTATCTACTACTTCCCCATTCTGTGCACCGACATCTTTGGCGATAAGAACTTTGCTATGTTGCTTGGTGGCGTCAACATGATTGTCTACTCCATCTTTGCGACTTCATCATGGTTTCTTATTGAGCGTGTCGGTCGTCGCAAGTTGCTTCTCATCGGTACTGCTGGTCAGATGCTTTCCATGTTCTTGACAATGGGTTTCTTGATCCCCGGTGGTTCTGATCCTGGTAACAATGCGCCTCAAATCTCAAAGGGTGCCATCGCTGGTCTCTTTACTTACATTGCGTCGTTTGGTGCTACTTGGTTGCCTCTTCCTTGGCTGTATCCCGCCGAGGTCAACCCCCTCAAGACCCGTGGCAAGGCCAACGCTACATCTACATGCACCAACTGGCTGTTCAACTTTGTCATTGTCATGATTGTTCCCATAATGATCTCCAACATCCATTGGGGAACATATCTCTTCTTTGGTTGTGCCAACGCTACATTCTTCCCCATCCTTTACTGGTTCTACCCCGAGGTAAGCAAACCCACTAACTCCCCTCATGCACACCGTCTAACAAATAACAGACCGCCAATCGATCTCTCGAGGAAATCGACATCATCTTCGCCAAGGGATACGTCGAGAAGATGTCCTACGTCCAAGCCGCCAAAGAGCTTCCCTTCCTTTCTCACGAGGAAGTCGAGCGCGAGGCTATTCGACTTGGTCTCGTCGACGAGGCTGGTCGTGGTGTTGGAGTATTGGAGAAGCCCAACGAGGAGAGCGGTACTGTCCGCGACGACTCTGGCTTCAACTCTGAGAAGTCTTAGGATTGATCAGAACTGTTTCGTATAGAAACTTTGTGTTAGACACATTTGGATACCCATTTCACATTAGAGTCATAAGACTATTAGAGCCATTTGGCATTATAGAGTTATAGATCAATAGACAACTATAACGACATCCCAAGAACCTCTCGCAATAAACACAATGACTTACACCGTGATCTCCGCATCAATCTCCAATTTTACAACCTGTGGCGAACCGAAAACTCGTTCCCCCATCTTTCCCCGACATTTCGTCTTGGAGATTACTCTTACCTAAACGCGTGGAGACACCGAGACACGCGCTGTAGATCCCTTCTTTTCAGCTAGGCAGCAACAATTTAAATTGGAGAACGTTAACGCGCCCGGAGGAGTCCTCCGCGTTTACCCCGAGGACCACTTGTTTTTGTGGGTTTATTCTCAAGGGTTCTAGTCAGTTATTATTTCCTTTGACTTTGCGGTTGGAGGGATTGGGCTAAGGGATAAGTATGGTAGCGGCGGTTAGCGGATGTCCCGTTTTGGAAAGCCGAAAACTGAATCATTGCTTTACATTCGGTGTTGGTGTACCGAGTATGTTTGTAGTTGTTTCCGGAGGGATCATATCATTCTGGACTTTTGCTGTCGGGCCCGCAAATGGGGAATCTTGCATTTTACCTGCCCCGTGGGGATATGCACTTTTGGGATTGTGGGATTATGGTGAAATGAGGAGATAAGCTTACCTGGGCGTTGGAAGCGAGAGTATGAGATGATGACATCAGTGAGTTTCGGAAAGATGGTTCCAGATGATGCTGAGGATTTGGAATCACCAGATCACCAGATCACTCATGATACCGAACCAGGAAGTTGTAGTCATAATTAGCAAAATATTATGTATAAAGTACTTGATTTTGAGCTGACGAGGTATTATGCTCAGAGTTATTAAGAATAGTGACCACAGTTCACGTTTTAAATAAAGATAACTTGTAATTTATTTATCAAGTTTTCAAGCCCCCATGTAGATATATGGAGCCCAGATCAATGGGTCATCATCAAGCAGTATCCCCTCCACATACCTTGATTCATCTCTCAACTTCCTAATTGCGGTATTCAGAGCCTCAGCGATAGCTAGTGTTCCATGCCCATCTTCCATCATCAAGGAATATATAGACTCTGATACACTCTTTGACACCTCATCATCAACGGGCCAAAGCGTAGCAATTAGCTGCGGGTATCCCGCCAGCTGTAACGCTCCGGCAATATGCAACCCCTCATCCATCAAAGCCCATTTTGCATTGTCTGCGCTCTGGCAAGCACAGATATAAGCAAACATGGCATTTTCAAGACGCAAAGAAACAATGTCCTCAACCGATAATGGAGTTGTCTCCCAATCGTTCAGTAACAGCTTGCTTTTCGAAGGATTCATCGAATCACTTTCTCCGTGGCAGGCAAAATGAACCATTGTGTGAGTTTTGAATCCCTTTAGCACCTCCGCCTTTGTTGGATGGTGGAGGATATCTGTTGGGATACAGCTTTGAATCATCCCCTCTACCATTGTCACCTCTTCAAGAGCGTGTGGCAGAGGATCCTTCGCTGGGGTTTCGGACATGGCGACGAGTAGCATGCTGGGTTGGAATTTGCCCTTGACGTGCTCTCTCCTCTTCCGCGAATAATCCAAGGCTTTGATCGTAGTAGTATAACAGGAGACGACTCGGTCCATGACAGTGTCCTGTGAACCAATCGCGTGATAACCAGCAGCGTGAATGGGGAAATCTACCAGTCGTCCGGTTGGTATCCACCATATCTTGGGCCAAGTAGCTCCTTCAGGAGGAGTGGACTTGAAACCAAGGGCTTCTAGCACCGGTTTGGCAATGCTATTCCAAAGCCATCTCAGAATTTTCTTCCAAGCTCCCAGGGACTCAGGTGTGCTTCCATCTTTTGGTAGAGCCCGAATCCGCTTTGAATTGGCTTCTATATCGGGCATCTCCAAAGAGGGCAGTGGAAGAGCGAAGATCCTGCCCCCATTGATAATGATTGCATCGCACCTGTTTGGATGGGAGTTCAGCATGACTAGAGGCCCCTCTCGTGAGAGTGAATGCAACTCGTTGTTTGAAGGTCCGAGCAAGAATCTTTGGAATCCAGGCAATCTTCTGATTTCTTGGAGCATCTCTTCGTACTGGTGGATCAGCCTTGGCTGGTGGTTTTGCCTGATGCTGCCGCTACGGATGGTGCTAGTTTCAAAGCCATTGTCATCGTGATCAAGTTGCCTTTGAAGATGTTCGAAATTGTAACCAATTACCGGGTGCGAAGCCTTCAAGACCGTGAGATCGCTTCTTGTTTCCAAGTATTGGCCTAGTATGACCCCTCGACCAATCTCTAGTACTTCAATCGCTTCCAAGACTGGACTGCCAGTGTCGAAAAGCCATGCAACGGCAGAGCTTGCAAGGCCAGGGTGCTCTGAAAGCTTCAACTGGCGATCCATGGCTGTCACCGCCCGCGAGCCCAACATTGACAGCATCTTCGTTGCTTGTACTAGACATCGCGTGACTTGCTGTGCATCGTCAGGGCAATGCACTTTTGCCGTGCGGATCAGGAATAGAATTCGAAGCGACACTGGAAGATTTAGATCAAGGGTGCTCTGAGAAAGTAGCTTCATGGCTTTCTTCCTTTTCTTGGTTGAATTTGTCCGCGAGGATAGATCTGAGAGCGCGATTCCAAAGTTTGCCATGTAAAGTGCTCGTCCTGGGTGATCCTTTGGGGAGAGTTTATAAGCTTTTCTGTAGCAATCTGCCCTTTTCTCAAGGTCCTTCAAGGAATTACTGATTTGGTATCGACGTTGTAGAGTTGTTCCAAGGTTGTTATATAAGCTTCCGCGGTGCAAATGATATTTGTGAAACGAACCATCTCGCGCAGTCTTATAGACTTCTATAGCCTCGTCCAACATCTCCAAGTTGCCATCTTCATTGCCTTTATCGGTCAAACTGCTAGCTAAGGTCATCTTAGCTAAGACTTCCATTTGGCTGTCTTTTGAGGCTTTAATTCCCTTTCTTGCTAACTCAATTGCTCGCGACAAATCGTCCCCGTAGATCTCCGCCCCCCCATTGTCCTTGTACCTTTCGTGTCTTTTCAGAAGTGCATTGCTAAGATTGATGTAACTCGAGGCTTCGCTTTTTGAAGATTTTCCAATTTCGATAGCTTTCTCATACAGCACAATCGCCCTGTCCAGTGTGTCTGTTGATTGCAACCAGTCATATCGTCGTTGATATGCGTTTGCCAAATTGTCCAGGTGCACAGAATCGTCAACATCAGCAATCGAAACCTCACCAGCATCGATTGCTGAATACAAGTCTTCGATCAGTCCATCAAGCTCAAACTTTAATTGGAGCATCCGGCAGAGAGACCCATGTACATTGTTGTAGTCTTCGTGTTCCTTAGGCGTGACATCAATGGCCGATCTGAGACACTGGATAGCGTTGTCCAGGTCCTCACGCTGACCCTTCACCTCAAATATAGTCTCCAGCACGGCTGACAAGTTAACCATCCGTCCAGGAACCTCAACGCTTTCGCTCGGGCTTTCCTCGACCGCAGTCTGTGCTAGCTCGAACGCACGCTTTAGATCATCCCATCTACCCGATTCATGGAACCGTAGACGCAAAAGGCATCCGAGATTGCTTTGCATTACGAGAAAGTTTTCGTCCTTTGTTTGGAGTAGCTGGAGTGCTTTTTCGTACGCATCAATAGCGTCTTCCAGATCCAGCCTTGCCGATGTATAGCTCCATGACACTTTCAAGGCTCTACCAAGTCTGCTAAAGTATACAGCTTGCTCGCTAGGGGCTGTATTTTCGGTCTTGACTTGAGTGGAGAGACGAGCGGTTGCAACGCTTTCCCTCAGATTCTCTGGGCTCCTGAACTTTAGAAACAGAGCTAACTGGATGTGACTCAAGGAACTCAGATAGTTCGCCTTGTGATCCAAATCTGTGGTTGCCTCTGTAATACTCTGCAACATCCCAATCGCTTCGGTTGCATCAGGGCGACAACCCTTGATTTCGAAGCGTTCAGACAAGTTCTCAGAGAGGAAGAATTGGTTAAGCTCCATGGCTCCCGATGGCAAATGCCATGAAAGGACCCTGCGAATTTGAATTACTCGATCTAAATCCTCTATACCTTTGACTTGCCGAAATCTATCCTCAAGAGCAAAAGCGAGGCCTGCTTTTGAGGCCATCCAGTCAGTATCTGGCGTTTTCAGCCTTCTGGCTGCGTGCTCAAATTGTTCGATGGCAGCATCAAGATCACGAATTGACTTAGTGATGTTGAATCTGATTTGAAGCAACTGCCCGATAACAAGCAGACGGCCACCCCGAAAAGGGTCCCAGGGCACAATGAGGTCGTCTTTACGCCTCCAGGCGAGAATCTTCTGGTCGAGCCTCTCGAGAGGGGATTCCTGCGACTTCTGCCGCAAAACATGATGTTCACAGAAAAAGACAACCCGGGTTTCTGGCCATGGAATATTTTCACCGTAATCAAGAGTGTCCGAGATTTGCTCCTGCTTTGGAGTTTGCCGAGTTTGGCGAATCCACCTCATGAGGAATCAGACAATAGAGTAGAATGGCAGAAGAGATCCAAGACAACAGACAGTTCTCAGATAAGCGGTGCAGTACGAGGAGTAACACAAAGAGAGGTCATACAGATAAACATAAGCTTGAAGCACATAAGTGAAGGAGAATGAGGCTTTCGCATATTTAAAACAATAGCTATGACCGCTCTTTCAGCTCTCTCTAGGTGGCGGTGGCGCAGCATCCATATTGAGGAAGACTATCAGCCTGTCAAATGTAACCAAAGTGACACATGCCGCGTAGAGCTTTAAGAATTTACTTATTTTACTATTTCTCAAGCTGGTTAGGGCAGAGTCTGCCATAGGTTAACTATCACACCAATGGAGCAACCCCAATCTTTCGAGAGTACCTTTAATCAATGTTGTACTATTTGGGACTATAACTATTCTTGCGTCTTGAAGGTGAATTTTTTCTTTGCGCCTGGTGGCCACGTCATTGCTATTGAGACCATTGTTATGGCTGCAATTAGTCTGTTCAGCCCCAAGCCACGATTCGTATTAAGCAGACAGTGCAGAGGTTGGCGGCCTCCTAGGTAAGAACCCAACTCTTGTCTATTATTCCTTTCCTTGAGCTTAGACACATACTCGTACATACACATATATATATGTCTCTTGTGAGTCTGTGTGTACGCCCGGTGGTACGCTCTTGCGGTTATCTTAGATTATGAGATTTGTAGTGGAATGCTGGTCGTTTGAGCGGCGAATAGATACATGCTGGATCCTGCGCAAGGTCAGCTACTTTCAGCTGACGCTTTGACGCCACACTAGATATGCCTTGCCAACGCAGGACTTGAAAGACAGCCTTTTACCGCCACTCAGCACTCAGTCTTTCAGCCTCAAGCAGGCAGTGTAGTCACAGGCCTCCTTGAGCTGTGGTCCCGAGATATTGAAATATCGAAGGAATAGCGTTTATCCTGCACCTTTATCAACAGTTGTAATCACCTCATTCATCAAACATGTCCATTGACGGATACTTAGCTCCAGACCAGGTCGCCCTCGGCCGCCTGGTCCTCCGTCCCTCAAGCCCAGGCCAAGATTATTGTCCTTATGCACCAGTTTCTCTCGAAGAATCCGACGTCAGTAAAAGATCATTTGCAAGCATAGAGATGCTTCTAGGTCAACACAGCGATTCTCGCTATCGCCTTAACCTGACTCGTATGCTGTCAGGAGGAAAAACACGCACTCACAAGACTGCGGACTATATGCAGAGCTCCAAGGCAACTGTCTACCAGCTCCTGAACTCTGAGCTTTATTTCGAAAAGCTCACGCAAGATGAAAAGACTAGGAAATGGTTGGAACGATTCCTCAGCCGAACCGATGTGTATCTTGTCGTTGGGCTGCACACTATCGAAAATGCTGAAGTCAATGCGGCTTCTACCTCGGTTCATCAGAATGACATTTCCGCCCACATTCCGGTGACCCAAGTCACCACAGCCGCAGGTGTGCCGCTTCGAAATGCGCTTGACGTTCAAATGCGTGCAGAGTCCACCAAGGGAAACGACACGGCTGCCAGTTTTGTAGCACCTGGGGAGCGCATAGTAAGAGTCGAGTACCGAAAGATCCGGTTTCGCAGGTTTTATAGTCGCGATGCCAATCATGCACAGCTCCAGAGTGCCAGTCGATGGAAAACCTATACTACAAGCCGTGGTACTGCTGGACCAGATGGCGTTGAAGTGGGTTTAGAGGAGTTGGGTATCTATTATGATGTTGAAGATAAACAAGCTTAGAGATTATTGCACTTAGAGGCCTAGATATATGGTGTTTTTAAGAGGGATTACTACGTGGCTTGACTCACGAAAAGCCTGGTCTTGTTTTGATATAAACGAGAAATGAAATACTCTAAGTCGACATTTCGAGTTGTATATGGCCCTGCATGCTGGCCATGATTGTGCTTTGTCAAGTATCCATCTGAAGTAGCTTTCTGCCCCAGATGAAGCGCATTGGAAAGTACGCACCAGTATCCTTCAACTCTGTCTCCAGGTCTACAACAAGAGAGTCTAGCCGTTCATCAGGCAACGGCCTGAGCGATGGACTCAAACCTATAGCAGTCAGCAAGCATCTTCGAGGTATTGTCCCGACTCACCTTTTGCACCAGCCGCAAACCCATTTGCAATGATCAAATCTGCTTCAATCCCCAACCTACCCAATTCCTCATCAACGTTCCGCTTCCCAACTGCTCTCATCGCCGTACGCTCTTGGACATCCTCAAGACCTGCTTCGACCAACCACGACTTCATCTTTGGCGCCTCGAGAGGATCTAGACCGGATGCTTGACACACGGCTCTGATGCAAGCGAACATGTCGTGATACCGCGGGTTCTCAGTCTCGAGAGTTGGACAAATACGATCACAATCGCCGATCTGAATCCAGCCACCTGGCTTGAGTAGTTTGATATGCTCATTGACCACAGCGCGTTGGGCGGCGGCGGAACCAGCGGCGATGAGAATCATACGCATGTTAATGAGATCAAAAGATCCATGCCAAGCTTCTGGTGCTGGATCCTTGATATCTTGCTTCACATATGTAATTCCCTGGTTCGACGTAGTCGGGAAGAAAGAAGTGTTGATATCTTTACCGACAAAGGAGTGTTCTCCCTGAGCTGGCGCAGGAATAGAAGACTGAACATCGCGCATCCACAGACCATCTGCAGTTCCAACATCAAGTATAGCCCGTGGCTTAGTCGAAAAGTCAATATGTGGGAATACGAGTGTTTCGTTGGTTGCTTGCTTGAAACCGAGGTGATAAATTGTCAGTCGGCCTATATCACTGCTCACGTCCTTATCCTGGGCTTTGAGATACCACTCTGGCGTTGAGTACACGGCGTCAGACATTTTCGATCTAGATAAAACTGAGAAAGAGTGACGAAACTGGGGTAGAGAGGTGGTTTATTTGAGTGAGATACTATGCTTACCTTTCGGAATTGACGGGGCCAGCTGACGGCACGTGTCTTTGTTGAGCGGCACTGCTATCATTTAGTCTAGTTTCGCTAACCCAGAGCCCCTTCAAGGGTGCCTAACAACTTACAGAAGTATGTCATCATATCCGCTTCTAAAGCTTAAAAGAGCTACATGATTAACTCACTCCACCGCTTAATTACCCCAGTATCGTCGGTAGGGGGTAGGGCTTCAAAGCCATGGTATGATTACTTTAATTATTGACATTTTGCATTACCAAAGTTTATATGCTATCACGATGATGTGTGTGGCGAAGTCGTGATTTGATCGTGATCTGACTTCCAGGTTTGAGTTTAATTCCACGCACCAACTGGCAACCCATACATGAGCCACTGTATCAGCAGGTACACTTTAGAAGGTACTAGACATCGTACATAGAAAAATATCTCACTCAACGGTTTAGAAAAGCTATTTATCTAAATGAAACTTTGAGAACTGCGCCAAAGTGTATGGCCGTATCAGCATTAGTAGAAACACTTTATTTTGTTACTGTGAAACCTAATATTGTACAAGTAAAAAGCTTTTTATAAACCTTTAGGGTCTCTTAGATTTTAGTTTCGAACTTTGCGACGGGATTAATTTTCAAATCTCTTCCCAAACGTCATCACTTGATGTGTGAATCGCCTCATTTTGACATACCATTTCAACAGAGCATTATAACACACGCCCAGATACGTAGACATCGACGCCTGTATAATATATTTAAATCCGGAGGATGGGGTCCCTGCCACACTGCCCAGGGCCAAAGCTCAAAGCCTATGGTGGTGATCTCATGTCGCCTAAATGGGAGTTCCTCAAAGTCCTCGACGCGAAATCCGCCCACGGCATCATTATCAAGGCAAGGATGAACAACCGTTTCTATGCCGTCAAATTTGTAGGTCAAACCTAAATTAACCAGATGTATAATTACTAACAACTCGCAGTTCGTCTATATTCCAAGTGCTATTCAAAATCCTGCTACCGAAGTCTATGGCGACAAAATGCCCTGGCAGTGCTGTCAAGCATTTGACTGGTACTTCTCACCCTTTGAGAACGAGTGTAGAGCATTCGGCAGACTTAAGGAACGAGGTGCTGAAAGCCTTGCTGTCAAAGTGTATGGCTGGGTTGCCCTCACAGCAAGCCAGATTATATCGAAGCTCGTTGCCACGGGTGCAGAAGGACCTCGGCTTGATAAGCTTCCTAGTGGCGATATCTACGGCATTATCAAAGACTGGGTTGAAATGGCCCCGTATGATGATGAGAGCCAACGAGAGAAGTATGATCAAATGGCTATGGTTAAGCATTTCTCTCGAATGCTGAGAAATCTGCACCAACTTCACTACCACGGCATAACAGTCCGAGATCTAAAGATAGACCAGTACATCAACGGCACTCTCGTCGATCTAAGTCTCGCATCTACAGTTCCCCATCCATACGGTCCAACCGTGGAAGGAAAAGAAAGTCCTTGGCAACCACGCTGGACATACGAAAGTCTAGCAGCATGGGATCTCTTCTCATTCCAAAAATGCATCATCAACCGTTGGAAGAGAACATCACCAGAATTCTTCAAAAACCGGCCTCGAAACGGCATTCCCAGATCTTGCAGTCTTCAGGCATATCCTACGGCCCGAGCAGAGGATGCGAGGAACATACAATCTGGTCGCTTTAGACCAATACTCACTTATTATGGCGAAGAAGCAGGTCCTTTGGCGATGGTGCAGAAGCCGAAGCATGATCCGCTCAAGTTTCTATTGAGATTTCCGAAATATCCGAGGACGATTATGCCGTATGGAGAAAGTGTGAATTCGAATCCACCAAGGAGAATACATCTTGATCCGGGTATAAGGATCAAGTCTGTTGAGGCAACACATCATAAGATGGCTCAGAGTGAGTTAACAGTACGCGCCCTGAGCCCAAATGCTAGACAGACGGGGAACAACAGGACGAAGGAAGAGGATAATGACTTTAATGGCTGTTGTGTTATTCTGTAGGTTATCAAATTAACTTGTTAGGGTATAATGGTGTTAAATGCATATTTGTTTTACAGTGTTCAAAGTTGTTTGAGCAATCACATTCGGCATATAGACGAAAGACTCAAGGCGAAGCAGTTGGTTGGGCCAAGGCAAAGTGCATAATATACGTGTGAGCGGATTATTGCACATACAATACATCAGTCAGGGACGAATAAATGGTTGAGGATTGTATTTCTAGTAGGATGAACAATTTCAGGTTATTGGCTTGCTATACAGACGCATCAAAGTGTATCTGTGAATCATGTTATGTACAAAGAATGTCAAAGTAAATGATCAAAACATGGCATCTCATTGTTGTCTTATGCCACGTTGATGCCAAGGAAACCACTGAGTCCAACAGCCATAACTCCCCAGCTCCAAGACACGAGAGACCCAGCCGAGCAATCATCATCTTGGTTCTTCTTCTTTGTAGGGCTAGCGGGTGAACTTCCGCTATCATCATCGTCATCAGCAGTAGAACCAGAACCGGAACCACTACTGGAACCACTGTTGTCACCGCTTCCACTACCTCCAGAATCTGATCCCGAGCTTCCATGGGTAACCTTCCTCTTACAAAGCTTATTACTCGCCGTCTCCGTAGGTTGAGAAGCAGTCGACTTTGTACTCGTAGTTTTCCTCTTCTTAAGATCGACAAAAGTAATAGGCGTCATCCAAAGCTCACTCTCTGACGAGGGAATACCTCTCGACTGCACAGACTCTGTCTGAGTAGCGGTGATAGTCGCACAACTCGCAGTACCCGTTCCAACAGAGCAATCATATGTTGTCGAGCTAACAGCAAGGTTCATGCTGTTCTCTTCGTATGTCACTGTAATGCCGTGGAAGTCTCCATCGCAGGTGTATGAAGTCCCGAAGTTTGTTTGGCACGCGAGGAGATATTCTGTTTTTGAGCCGGTTTCTGTAATGAGGGAGGCGTAGATGTTTGTTGCGCTGGCTGTTTTTAATTGAGGCAGAAAGACTGTTTTGGTAGAGTATTTGGTAGTGCTCTTTTGCGCATCGGCCATATAAGGCGTGAGAGCGAGAAGACTAATGGTTATTGAAGACCGCATGTTGATGTATCTTGGCAAATTTGATAGAGAACTGTTTGCAGAAGAAAAGGCGGGAGACGAGCTGAATACTTCAGAACTATGTCATCCAATAGACAGTGACATTCCCTTGGACGCCACTGGCGACCCTTGCTTTGGAACTCAGCCTTGATGAAAGGGGGTAAGCGAGCAATTCATCTCGTTAAACAAGCTTGTTTGAGCGGGCCGCTTTGCTTTATTCTGAAGTTTATGCTTATTTTCTGCAGCCACTACGGCGGTAGCAATGCCACTGTGTTTTTTAAATGCGAAATTGATCGATGGAATTGAGGGAGCCTGTCTTTTGATCGACACCTTGGTCTGACCATTTTGTCGACGTGGCTCTTCATTAACCAGTAAACAAACAGCTTTTAGTTACATTGTTGATACCCGTTCAGCTTGCAAAGCCATAGCATCCACCAATCATTCAGCTCTCCCCCGTAGCTCACCGCCATCCCTTTGCGGAGTTTGGCAGGAATTCGCTATGGATTCAGCCCTATCATTTCGCTAGGCATCCTCTGTATCAGAACAGGGATCACTGAGGCTATGGCACTTCCTTCTCCGTATATTCTGCCAAAACGGGAGGTCGCTTAATTGTGTTGGTATATTTTTTTTGTAAACCCTGCAACAAAACATTCGCATCTTAATTGTGACTTCAAGTTACATCGCCAAGTTGAAGGAATCGAGGCCTCCAGGTTTAAGAAATGAATTGTTGGCCCCCACTCCGAAGTGATTTTCCGACCCGGCGGGCTTCAATGACGTAGCTTGACTTTTTATCTCGGTAACCTCGTGATAACCTCACTTCATACCAAAAATGGCGGACACAAGCTCACAGCGTGTAGCCGAGGTTCTTCTTGAGCCTATTGGGTTGAAAGTCACATCCTTTCAAGAGATACAGACCCTCTGGGCAGGTTATGGCCATATCTGCGCTCTCACCGCAAAACCAAAAGATGCCGAAACAGCTGGCAAAGTCCGCAAATACCTCCATGCAGTCGAGACAAACAATACCTTCTTTCTAATTCTCAAGCTTATTTCTCCTCCACCTGGCCCAACAGATGAAGGCCATCTGCGCAAGATCCTGAGCTACGATGTTGAGCAGTATTTCTACGAACATGTTGCTCCTCAACTGGATGACGATGTCGCGGTTGCGCATTGCCTAACATCGAGTTGGAAAACGAAGCATGAGGATGGAGAACTTCGAGGTCTTACGGCTACGATTCTTACGGACTTGAGGGTCAAATTTCCGGTCGAGGGTGGGAAGAGATCTTTCTTGAATCCGCGACAAGTTCAGTCTGCTCTGGAGTGGTTGGCCAAGTTTCACAGCAACTCATGGAAATCTCTACCTGCCAACCTGGATGAATATCTTTTTCCGCCTCTGGAGGAGTTCAAGCGTCGAGATGCGGGTGAAAAGTCGGGGACTAAGTTATGGTTGAACGGAGGATACACTTATCTTGCTACTCGACGCAAAGAGTACGATTCACTTGCTGGTGATACATACTCAGAGTGGTCAGAAGCCTTTTGCGCACCCTTTCAAGGATCGGATAAGTCTACCGCTGAAGTAGTTGCTGACTTCCTCACACCAACTGGCCGACCGTTCGAGACCTTAATTCACGGGGATGTCAAATCTGAGAATCTCTTCACTACCGAGTCCGGAGAAGATGTTTGTTTCTTCGACTTCCAATACGTCGGTCTCGGTCTTGGAGTCTGCGATCTCGCCAAGCTATTTACATGCTCCGTTCCCCTCGACATGCTAACCGACTGTCCATCCATACCCGATGAAATGGCCATGGACCGGGGCGAAAAGGCCTTACTCTACTTGTACCACGAAACTTTACTTAGTCGTCGACCTTCGGACAAGGAGCCTCTCGATTACGATTGGGAGACTCTTGTTCGGCATTGGGAGTGTGCTCTCGTCGATTGGTGTCGCTTCCAAGCATCATGGGGATTCTGGGGGAACACTGAATGGCTCGAGGCGAGAGTGAGGCATATTCTCAAGGATAACGAGTGGAGAGATTGGTTGCAGAAGGAGGCTTCTGGTATGGGGCGGTCTTCAAGTATATAGACGATAGATGAATAGACCTGTGATTGATGAGTATGCTTACCATAACAGCACATGCATGTATATCTGCTTAGATTGAAAAAAATGCTACTAGATCACGAATTAACGGAATTGAAATACCCCTGCAGTGTCGGATTAGTGCTTTCTGGAAAATTCCGAGACGGGAAATACACAAATTACTATCTCTCTAGTCTGTCATATCACTATCAAAGTCCTCATAACGAAGATCCTCAAGGTCTAATAAAACATCTTGATAACCATTGCCATCGTTCATGTTTATCTCGCCAGTGTCTTCCTCTTTCGCCGTATCGTTTTCATCCCACTCGGCGCCCTGTTGAATCAAGGACAAAAAATGCCTGGGGTGTATCTTGAAAGCAGCTCTGTAACATTTAAAACACAGGCCTATTTCAAGGCATTGGGTGCACTTGAAATAGATACCGTAATGCTCAAGCAAACAACAGTCACAGGAGTAATACGCAGCCATACCACGTCTTTTTGAATGGGTGTTGTCAGTACCTGGTGAACATTTCTGATCTACCAGGCTGTCAATGCTGTAGAGGTCAAGTTAATTAGCTTAAAGATTAAGAGGAGACAGATAAGTACTTACAAGTCAGTGTTGTGATAGTAGGCCACCTCATGAACCGTCCATTCTCTGTCAATTCCTTGACCCCTAGCCTTAGGGTCAGCACCGTTCTCCAATAGAAACGAGACCACATCAGTCGCTGGGATTTGGGTCCCAAGCTGACGATTCCAAATTCTGGATGCACGAGCAGCCCAGAGCAGTGGCGTCCATCCATCGTCATCCTTGACATTTACATCAACGCCTACTCGCTCAGAGCGCTCAAGCACCGTCCGCACCAAGTCAACATCGCCAGTCATGACAGCATAGTGCAGGGGAACTCGTCCGACTATATCAGGTGCCGCAAAATCAGAATCGGGAATTTCCAAGAGTTGGAGAACCTCAAGGGAGTTATAACACGCCAGATGGACCGGTTTGCGATTCAAAGAATCCTTAACATGCGGTGAGGCGTTTGAGTTGAGAAGTAGCTGAATTATGCTCACAGGGCAAGACAAACATGCTGAGATGAGAGGATATTGAAATAATCCGCCTGGGACTCCTGGACTGGCGCCGTTCACAAGGAGTAAGACGATAATTTCACCCGCCAGGTCAGAGAATAGAGCGTCGCTTCTAAGGGTCGCTGCGATTAGGGGGGTTCCGTAGACCCCTTTGCAGGATGAGTTGACGTCCATTTCATGTTCAATCATTGTGCGGACCATGGCGAGCGATCCACTTGTACATGCCTCGTGGAGTGGTGTAAGAACGTCATCTGACAATGCCAGATCCCTGGTTAGCAGTGTAGGCTTCTTCTTCAGCATATAAGAGAAGACATTATCGAGCTTAGCTCTGATAGCGTAAATCAGAGGTGTGTTCTTATGAAAATTCTGGGAATCTAGCCTTCCACCAGCATTGACGATAAGCCGGACTGTCTCGAGAGTCACCGAACTTTGGATCCAATGAAGTGCCGTATTCTGTTTTTTATCTCTCAGTTCCAGGTCGGGATTGTATTCAAGAATCTTGCGGACCATGTCACTGGCTGCATTGTTCTTAACAGCATAGGCCAGGAGTGATTCATTATCCTCATTGACAGTGTTGACGTCGACGCCTCCTTCAAGGAGTGCCTCAACGACTTCAGCATACCCCTTAATCACTGCTGTGCGGAGTTCTTCTTGGGTCCTGGCTGAACCAAGGTCGGGCTTGATCTCAGACTCTTCAAGCATAATCTGAACAGTTTTCAGATTATTCGCGGAAATGGCAAAGTCAAGAGCGGTTTCTGAGTCTACAGTAACTTTGCTGATATCGGCGCCATGCTGGAGAAGAACACGAACCATATCGGGGTATGGGACAGCTTCATGCAGGGGCGTCGCTTTGTTGGAGAAGTAGGTGACATTCACATCGGCATTTGCTTCTGCAAGCCATCTCACCATGTTCGTATGCCCACCGCTTACCGCAGCCCCTATCACCCGTATATCGTCCGAGTCACGGGCATTGGGGTCTGCCCCCTTTTCCAGAAGATACTGGAAAATCTCCGGCTCACCCCAGTCGGCGGCTGCGTGCACTATCATACAGTCAGTCTATGGATGGCTCCAGATTATGGAAAAACGAACTCGGTGTGCGTGACCAACCGTGATCTGGTGGCGGCTCACGCTTGTCTATATTTGCCTTGTATTCGATGAGTAATTTGACTATATCTAGGTTTCCTTTTGAAATTGCCTGTATGAGAGGTGTTTTGACACTCTCAGGTGCCAGATCAGGGTCAGCGCCGCTATCAAGCAACATCTTGCAAAGGTCAATCCTTTCCTTCTGAATTGCTTTCATCAAGGGCGTTTCACCTGCTGAGGTGACGGTGTTAGCACTGAAGCCGTGGTTGAGAAGAAGCTTCAGACACTTCTTATTCTCACTTTCAACAGCTTGTTTCACAGGGTCTTTGTCCGAATCATGCATTAAGTGCCCAATATCCTCTTTATGTGAGAGTATGACTTCGAGTGCTGCAAAAGAGCCCCAATCAGCAGCCATGTTTAGAACCGTACGGCCTTCTGGGTCTTTTTCGTCGATCCTGGCACCATGTTCAAGCAAAAACTCGACTACTTCGCCAGAAGCCCACCTGATAGCTCCATTCAATGCAGTAACTCCATGTTCGTTTTTTGCTGTCAGGCTCGCGCCCGCATTGATAAGTAACTTGGCGCAGCTCAGGTTGGAATTGACCACTGCTATGTAGAGGAAGCTGTTGCTGCTGGGGGTTGAGTACATTGGGGGATTGGGTGGTACTCCTAGCTCGAGGAGTCTCGCGACAACGTCACTCATTCCTGACCGGGCGGCTTCGTACATTGGCCTCATGAGCCACTGGAAGGGACTGACTCCATCCTCATCGTGCTCCGCCTCTTGAGTTCTGGGCGATGAAATTTCCGGTGGATCATTCGTTTGTTGACTCTCTTTGACCTTGGAGCTCTCTCCGAACTCTTGTGTCCTGCTTACATGCGTCGAAGAAAGATTAGGAGGCTCGGGAAGTGCGTTTACAAGTTCCCTAAGTGCTTCACCGCTTTTTGTTAGACTGACAGCCCGCGAAGCTTCACGTAGAGTTTTGTCGCCAAAGTCCAGATCATTCATATAGGACAGCATCAGGAGTTTGACAATAGCAGCGTGGCCTGCTCTGCAAGCCTCAATCAAGACCGGGCCACGCAGCTCGGCCTGCCGTGGATCTCTCTTCAGAAGCGCCTCTACAACCGCTGTCAAGCCCAAGTGAGCCGCGACAGGAAGGGGACGTCTATGTTTCGGATGAGGCTTCAGTCTTGAATCAGACATGGCGCGAAATGCCTTCGCCCAGAATCGAAACACTGACTCGTTCTCAAACAAGTCTAGCATTTGATTTTCCGACTCTTTGACTAGTTTCCAATGCTTAGGCCAGAATTCTATAGCGTAGGGAATCAACTGGACCGAGGGTTCTGTATTTCCAGCTGCGTCTTGGAAATACTTGATGCATGTATGTAGTATATCATTGTGGCGGCCAGTATCCGTTGTATCATACCACTTCTCTTGACCACCAGATAGATAGTGACTTTCGAGCCAAGCACGGGTATCTGAGTGACGAAGCCTAGTCTCTCCATTTATAGAAACAATTATACCGTGGAAGCTGTGTAGAATATCTGCTAAAGCAGGTCGAGTGGCTTTGCTTCCCCTTACTTGACACCACACAGTATCAGAGACACGGCAGAGCTCATCATTTCGCAGAGGTCTGAAGCAGGCCAGAAGCCATGAGAGTAAGATCTTAGCCCATGGCCTGCAATCTTCTGCCATTTCTTCAAGAATTTCTGCAAAGACTAGTGTCGGAGTCATGGGTTTGCCGAGGAGCCCCTGAATACGTGTTGGTTGTTTTGTGTCTGAGCTGAGCCATTCGATGATCAGCTCACAAAGGTCATGGTCATCTATGCAGTTGCAGAGTAAACTGATGACACCACGATGTTCGTCAGTCCCGACGCACTTCCCCAGCATCGCCGTAACTCTGGATGCCGCCGCATCCACCCGGAATGGGCTAGGCCCACTAGGGGAGCAATCAACATTTCTGACATATTCTTGCGGGAATTTGGATAGAGAAGAAGTGATACGCCCGTCTCCAGGAGTCCCTTTGGTAGTTGTTATTAAGATCTTGAGGCACTGTTCGCTTTTAAGGAGAAGCTTTTTGATCTTAGAGAGAAACCAGATCGCAGAGTCATCACACTCATCAAAGCAGCCAAGGACATAAATACCGGCTTGAAATTCTGCATACGAATGAGCTCTGTAAGTAATTCATTCTTTTTCCCGACTTACCATTGACGTCCTGAACACTCTCGAATTCATGAAACAGACTATCTCGGTCCACACCCTCAAGTCTCATAAAAGTGTTTAAGAGTCTTGTCACAAAAGCGCCAGTCTGCAGTCTGTTGCATAAAAGACGAACAAGAAATGTCCGCAACATGGATTCGCAATCATTGAATCGGGCATCGTGAGCGTCGAATTTCATGTACAGTAACGGATGAAATGTGCCGCTTCTGTTATTGTCCAGGAAGAAGCTCGCGCCCTCACTTGCTGCTTCGGTATGAGAAGCACATCTCATATGCATAATGAGGCTTTCCTTTCTCTTTGGTAGTTCTAGAACGTCGGGACTTTGCCAAGTTTCATCGACTTTCTGATATGGCAGGACTGGCGAAGCTCGGTTGATCATTTTGCGAAACACGAAATGCTGCATGTTAGTCAGATTTCCCACTAAACTCATATTAGTGATTTTCTTGGTTAAAATAACCAACTTACTTAGCCAGTCTGCGTCAGCAATATCATTCACAGGATGCTCCCCATCTGGTCCCGCCAAGATCAGATCACTGTTCGATTTCTCCAGCTTTACCACCCGCTCAAATGGGGTGCCCATGGTGGACATGCAGAGGGGGAAGACCTGTCAGAGAGAGCAATTAGCAAAGTATACTCACTAAAATTCGTCGTACTGCGAAAGCTTTGGTACACCAACCTGTTGTACCGGGTCTAGGTGGAGATTAGAAACAATATTGATGAAATTGGCCTGAGTAAGCATCTGAGTCCCAAGAAACGCATCGTTCGCTTTTATAACCGTTTGCGTGAGGATTTTTGCGTACCAAACCATGTTGCCCGACCAAAAGTTACGCTTTTGGTCCATTAGCCGCAACACGGCCTCCTCTAAGAGGTTGATGGAATGACATCTGTGTGGGTAACCGAAGAAGTACTTTGAAATGACCTTATTAGTGAAATTCAGACATGAAACCAAGCTCGTCTTTCTCACCATAGCACGAGTGCAATGTAAGATATCAGCGTATTTGCCTTCCTGCTCTGTAGCCGTCGCCAGTGCCTATGTGATGCATCCATTAGTAACGACTAAAGATTTAGCTACATAAGTTATAGAAGTCTTACCGCTTTCACTATAGTCCCTCCAATATCATGAGAAAAGAAATACAAAGGCCGTCTAGTCTCCTGTCAAGGCAATGATTAGTGGTTTCTGAAATAGACGTAGGATGATATACCTTGATATCTGCTGTCCGAAGCTTTCGAACAGCTTCCAACAGGGCTTGTGCCTCTTGGTAAACGCCATATGGGGTATAATATCTGCCAGTCTCAATATCTGTACGGTAACCATAGGACATTATGCGTCCTTTATTTTCTGATACACCGGCAAGCGCGTTGTTGATCCATATTGTGTTAGGCTCGTTTACCCACGAGCCTGCACCTGTCCCGTAGATGCCATGAATAAGGATGACACTTGTATTTATATGAGTAATTAGGAGTCCGAGTCGCATCTATAACTACTCACTCATAGGGAACGAATGGTACTTTCACGTCGGTAGTGTCGTCGGTGGCTGTATTCTGTTCTCCATCTTGAAGTATAGTCAACCCGTCTTTTTGAACCTGTCAGAGATGTAACTGTATTTTTGACAAGGCGAACCTTTGAAGCTACTGACAATTGGATGATTGCTCATCTTGTTTGTGGTCGACGTTTGTATGATCCTCTAAAACAGGGTTCTCCCCAGAAAGAACCACTACCTCAGCCATGGTGACGACAAAGCTTTCAACTCAGCTGTTTGAGGTAAGAATGCAGTGGCAGAAACAAGTTCCTAATCTGTACACAAGTTCCAGTAACCATTTGGACATCAATGCTGACAGCTTACTGTGGGCCTTACAACCAGCGGAGAAGGGACCTGCGAAAGAGGGGTATGCACGATCAAACTGACCAGGCAGAAATGCAGGCTGTGTGATGAGTTGGCGAGTTGCAGATGTTAGCCCTATCACCCCTGTAATCTTACATGCATGCACCCACCCAAAGCTTCACCATTCTGACGGCTACTGGCTGCCGATCATATCTGGATTCAGAATGACTATCTTTGCCCAACTTTGGGTTACACTACTTTATCTTGCAACGAATGGAGCCTCGACAGCGAATCTCACGCTGGATAACTGATGCAGGTCAATGTCCGCCAGGTTCTTGACCCCGTACGATCTTCCTTTTCTGCTTCTCCCTCCTGTCTCTTGTGGGTTGAAAAGGATGGGATCGTCCAAGGGTATTTTAGTAAACCTGCGCTCCCATCCAGTCACCCAGTCGACGTCAGCCTCTAGTGTCACTACCGCGTTAAAAGGCTCATCTCCCGATCGCGTTACGAGGATCGCAGTCGTTACCGAATCTGGCACGCCCGTCTTACGACGCTTGTTCTCCAGGAAGTTCCAAACTGCCACTGTAGAGTCACCCAAGTTTTTCCCGGTACCGAGATTGATACTGCCTGTGATAGTGGTAGCATCGCTGATATCCCTGCTGTACGTCTTCTCCAAGCCTGCTGAAGCGCCAGCCTGGAGGAATGGTATGCCTGAAACACCCAGGTTCAGCTGTCCACTGCGCGTTGTCGTCTCGACATCAGTTGTCGGTACCACTGTCCAACGCTCCTCTGGTGCGATCGCTTCGACAACGAGTTGCGATTCTTCATTCTTAGGAAAGAACTCGACCTCGACTCTGGCTCGAAGGACTCGCCGTGAGGTCTTCTGAGGGTCGAAGCGGAAGCGGAAAACCATCAGTGTTGCCTTGTCTCCCCCTTCGTCGTACCATCCATGGCTGACTGACAGCAACTCAACACGAGTATGGATACTCCCACTGGTACGCTCAATAATGTTCCGCCTTTCCCACTGAGTATCGGAGGTATTTTGAGTGCGAAAAGTGTCATCTTCGTCCATGACCATATGTTCCAATGGTTCTTCAATGACCCAGAGAGGCTCATCTGCCTGGCCGTCGCTCTGAGAATCCGACATCGCTGTAGATATCTGGCCTCTATGTGTAGGATCTTGCGGCTTCAAATATATAGTGCGAGATTAAGTGTTTAAGCATAAGAACTTGAAACCTTTATTTTTGCAGAAACCTTTCCTCTCAGGCTTACAATTCACTTCGTCTTGGACGGTACATCTCTAGGTTACTAGGCCCAAATCAGATGACCCCTCCTCGAGTAGCACATGCTGACCATGCAGAATTCTGGGCGGGTACAGAGCCAATAATCAGAAGGTAGGTGGATGCTCCCAAGATAAGGCTGATAATCCCTGCATTCAGGCGTGTTTCCACCATCGATACCCTTTCTCTACCTATCCAATCGACATTCTTGCTCAGTTTCACCTTCGAATTGCGTGCCATATTCTCAATCTCCATGATCACGATGAGTCCCAGTAACGAAGCTTTGAACGCACCACACCATGCGCATGAAGAAGAAGATGATGAAGACGCAGGTTGTCTGGATGACGACGATTTCTCAGACACGTCGGCACACCTGCTAGATGAGGATCCCATCAAGGCCAAGTTTGAGCAAGATATCGAAGCTGCGCACAAGCTTTCCTGTGATCTACAAAACTCTGAAGCAAGCGACAAGAAGGATCACCAGGCCAAGTTTGTCAACGAGAGGTTCAGCGAATGGCACAAAACTACCGAGGAAGGCAGGAATTTCCTTCATATTTTGGCGGACTATGACTACAGGATCCTTAAGCCGACTCTGAATCTTCAATGGCTGATGTGGCGAGCTATTCGCAAATTGCCACCCCATTTATTATGGTCACCAGACAGCAACAAACGCATTCCACTGACTAGCGCCTTATTAAAGAACAACTCGTGGTTTGGCTGGTCAGTTGTTTTGAGAATGAAAGATGCTACAAGCCAGGAGTATAAAACGCTGTTGCAGAAGACGTACAAGGATTGGGATGGGAGCTCTGAGACAGTGATCGGAATGGTCTGG
>PVPY01000682.1:0-43906 GCA_002982035.1 Fusarium algeriense
AAGGCTCAACATTCAACAGTCAACCTCAAGACACTGTCATTACCAAACATGGTATTGACGTGAATGCTGGGAGCGGGAGACCAGGGTGGTCGCGGGTGGTCCGTCGACTCGGAGATGTGGAGATGGAGAGGGAGGGGAGGGGAGGGCAAGGGAGGGAGGCATGAAGCTCGAGGAAAACCCCTTGCCAGAGCCCGCGGCAATGGGTGACCCATGACAATCTAAACAGCCCAGCAAGGAATATGTACGGACATGTGGTAGTATAGCTTAGAAGTCTGGCACCCAAGTCGTACCGATTGGGGGATCAACTATCAAGTTGAAGGATCGCGATGCTCAGCAACACTTGGTGACGACTTAATTATGTGGGATCAGTGCTTTCCGAGAAACGCAGACTGACACTGCGCCAAATGTAGGGACGGAAAATTTGCTCAAAACGAATTCAGACAACTAAGCGACGTTACGAGATGACCGAGAGGCCACCAATATCAAATCGAATGGTTAGATACCCACATGAGGACCAACCATCATGAATTGGGAATCGCCATAATCACTATTAGTGTCACGGAGGTGACCTCTTTCCCCAATCTTGGCATAGATGCCGCTGACAACTGAGCCTTCAGAAAAAACCACCATTTCTTAGCGCTAGCATAAAACCGTAAACTTACAGACTTGTATTCGCTCATTCGCATTGTGCGCATTCATGCCTGGAAGAACGTGCTTTCTATGTTGCACTGGACTCGTCGCGATTAAGGTCAACGTAATACGTGCACGGCATGTACGAAGTTGGTGTGACCGTGCATCTCATTGCTGGATCTATAACACAATGGATGTTAATGGGGACGGCGACAGCGGTGAATGAAGTGGTTCCGAGGTACATGCCAAGAACTCAGGGTGTACTTAGGTTCATGTACCTCACATGTACGCGCACAAAATGCCACCCTACAGAAAACATGACGCCTGCGCTCCTGCCAAATCTCATGTGAGTTCGACGGCTTCGAATTGTGGCCCTTTCCTTTCGCCAACGGCTTAATTACAAGGAAGGATGCCCCCACCCGTGTGGCTTGAACATGTGCCGTACTTGGACAGCCTCCCGCGCCTTGTTCCTGACTCAAACATCAAGGTTTTCACCAACGTCAACAATGACAACGACATCATCATCATCATCATCATACTTAGACGAATTTTCAGCCTTGCGAAATGGTATTGAACATCTTATTATATTTAAAGCCCTCAATGCGCAGGCTTACACCCAGAATTAGTCGAGGCGTCTGCACGTTATTGGAACATCTTGTATCTATTCTGACACTCGACAATCTATTGAGACACCTCCCTGCGTCCTCTTTCGCCAACTGCCAACGCTCAGTGCCATATGTATGCCACTAGCCGTCCCGATGCTTCATGCAGTGCAAGTGGGGAGTGGTGCAAGGCCTGAGGGACTTATGGAGTGATGGTGTGTGTGAAGCCTTGTTCTGCAGAAGTGACTATTCCTAACTTAGGTTCTAGTTAATTTTAGGACGCTGTTTAGCCATCCCATGGTCAAAATCCTCAACATCTCATTTCCCATCTCATGCACGGCTGATAACCTGTTGTCACCAAATCTCGGCCATCGCGTTACATGTTGATGTCGAGTCTGCAACAAACGACCTTCTCACTTTGCTCTAGTGTCACTCGCCGCATCCCCGAGAAGGATGCGACTTGTGGTTCCATACTCCCTATGGTGTTAGCCCATCGAAGCCATTGTCGAGAATAACATGATCGCTTTCGCGTTGTAGCTTATGATTGGAGTTTCAAGAAACAGCGTAACGACATCACCGCCACTGAAGTTTTGTTCTAAGCTGCATTTTGAAGCATACACGAAGCATATCAGAATGGAAATTGGCTTCATATCAGCCATCTCGGAGTGAGAACCTGAACATGCATCTCCATTGATTCACGAAATATGCTGACATACTGTGGTATTCGTTCAGAGCTAGGACACATTGCCGTACCTGCCTATACGCTACCATTTGCTCCAATTTTACAGCCTCAGAGGCTCAGAGAGTAACTCTAGTTGACCGAGCCCTGTCAGTCATTCTCGCCAGATCTGGCCAGGCCTCCATAGATCCACGATCTCTTTACACTCGTTTCGTTCGTCATGGGGTTTGTTTGTGCGTGATGGGCACCAACTGTCAACATGCACAAGGCTGTCACAGACCCTGACCCGGTTACTGCCACCCACGATGTACGATCATGGTCCTTGAGGTGCAGTGCCTAGTTGTCGACGCAAGCTAACCCACAAACCTCTTGACAATATCTTAAGCCATCCTCGTAGCCCTACCGTTCAAGATCGACCTGGGCCCAAGGCTTAAAACTGTATCCTGGTATGGTCTCGGGATTTATAAACCAGATTGCAAACACCTTGCTTACATACAGTGTGAGAGCTATGATAGATGAAATGCCTGGGCTATTTATGGTCGAACTCATATCTAACCATGCTATTTTAGTGATAATACCTCAGGAATGATTATGTATAGTTTCAAAATCAGAAAACCACGCCGATAAAAATCCCTGAAAGAGGGCCCCTAACGAGCACTCATCAGACGCCACATGTTAGTTGAATCACCCCTCTCCTCCTATAATTTCTCATGTCGGAACTGTATACGACCAGCCCAACGATGGCCATGATACCGCGTCGCGCTCTAGCGACTCTATTTGACGAGTCTTTGTACCTTCAATTTCTTTACTGCAGTAACATCCTTCGTTGGTCCCTACCGACCCACGTCTGGAATGTCGGTCAGGGATGTGAGCCCACACTCAACTCAAGCGACTACCAGCCGTTGTGGGACACCGCAACTGCGTGTATGTACTGGTCAGGGTCCGCCATTTCCAGGCACAGCCAAGATGCAAAGCAGGGGGTGCGCCCGTCGTCCCCGGGCAGGGGGGCTGTATCCAAAAAGACTAACCAAAATGATTTGACCGGCAAGGGGTTCCGCTTCCACGGTGGTTCGTGGGAGAACTTTGCGTAGAGACTGACAGACAGCCTTTGGGGCTCTGCAATAGGAGCTTTGAATTTCAATGTGCAGCCGAGCTTGACCCAAGCTTCCAGACAGGCTCTCTTCCTATTCACCAGCTCAACTGCCGGTCTTGTCGAAGGTCCACCAGGGCATCAGCCTGTGCTGTTGATCGGTATTCGTGAGTACGGAGCACAGTCACTTCGCCTCGGATTAGTCTCCTTCATCTCAGACTGATATTAATTCCATCTACAGATGCACAACCACTCTGAAGCCGCTCACAAAGAAGTTGCTCAGTATCTGTGCGAGAGGTAAAAATATGCAGTAGATGCATAAGCCCTTGACACCGCAGATTCAAGGCGGAGTACAACAGGCTGAGGACAACGGGGACCAACATCTTATTCCAAGATCGCATGTCAGCTTTAGTGATATCTGTGAGAGTTTCATATTCTTCATAACATCGCCAACCTTTTGTTGTCTCTTATTCCCAACTCGGAAAGCATTCTTTACATACAACGCACAGAGGCTGTTTGACCCAAATGCTGATGGCGACGTTAGGCATCGATGTAGAGGCATACACTGATCATCCAGAGGCTCTTGGTAATAAACGTTGGCTGTGACTAACTAAGTAGTCAGTGGAACAGAGACGCAGCAGGGCGCCAACAAGTCCTTTAACGTTTCCAGGATCTTTGGTCAAACACCACCAAAGAGGACACAGATTGTTATTTTCACTCACATCAGTGAATCAATTGACAGTTATTAAAAACCAGGGGTCCTATAGCCAGTACAAAAACCTGGCTATGTGACATAGAGACTCCACCAGCAAGGAGAGGCAGCTAGGAAAGTATATGGAGTCAGTAACACCGACTCATACGGAGTTCTTATCCGCAGATTCACATACATTGAGGATTTGTTTGTTCCATCCAGCCACTGTCAGCTGCTGAAAGAAGGCTGAACCTTAGTTATCTTGTCTTAAATTCTATGATGCTAGTCTTTGCCATCTTTTGAAACCTAGTCATACACCTAGATGCAGAACTGTGACTCGCCGCCTCGAGTTTGAGAGGCTCATATCTATACCGACGCCAAACAGTAATCTGCGTCCGACTGGTAGTACTATACCTAGTTGGGATTCCAGGTCTTGCTAACATCTGGTCCGAACCCCTGTCATTTCTGAACAAAATCCCGTGAGGTTCCTGGTATGCTGCCTGTTTCCCCACACGGCTGATATCTTATATGCCAGAAACACAAAGCTAATCTTCAAATGCATCAAGGCTGAGACTATCGCCTCTAACAACGGATAGAAGAAAATTTCCTTTCAAGACGGCCACCTCCACGATTTTACTTGAAAATGTTGAGACCTGCTTCTGCACCATCATATCCATTTAGTCTACGAATGGCTCGTCAGCTGGCCGGGGTCGTTTCAAGCCACGCAATGTGATAAAATGGGAAAAGGGGCGCAATAACATGCATTTTCTGGGACCATTTGCGGTAGGCTAGCTTTTGTCACAGTCTAAATCATTTCCGATGGTGTGGAGATCTTAGACGTGTCTCTATCCCGCCACAATCAAGCCAGAGATCGGCGGTTGGGCGTAGCTCGTCCTAAGACGTGGCTGCTGAGTTGCTATTCTTGGGATGAGTGAGCAAACAATAAAACAGAGAATAACTTAACGGAATGGCTTGCCTGTGCCAGCCTCGAACGGTTACGGTCGTGACTGTTTGTAGAGCCGCTAATTATCTTTTTAGACTTTCGAACAAGACTTGATCATCCACTATTATTGCCAGAATTGAACACTTGAAACGTATGCATTCTTCATCACTGCTCCTGCTTATTCACCTCTGGTATCATGTGGATTCAATATCGCACACGATGTAGGACAATGGTCTTTTTACTAGTTTCTGCCATCTTCCTCTTTATCACAGAAAGATGCGAAATGTTTGATTTGCGAGAGGCCCTATAAATTTCTTTAGACCGTCTTATGCAAATTACCTTCCTATTTGCTCAATCAAACTATATCATAAGAGTCAAGTTGTGACTTGTAGCTCCAAGCCCATGCCCAATTTTCGTATTGCCAGACAGAGTATGATGAATAAAAGCTACCAGAGCTATCGTAGATGCGGGGAGTTGAGCAAGCTGAGCTTGTTGAAAAGGATGAGAGTGGTCGGCGTGATTCAACCTCATTCCTCTGCTGTCTCTCCCCGTGCTAACGACATCGGGGTACTTGCCTATAATATCACATTCATAACTCCTGCTTCAGTGGGGAGGCGTCAACACACGGTTCGTTCATGATGTAACAGACGAAACACGGGTACCGGCCTTGAGTCTAGACTGGGATGTCGTACGACATCTTGTGCTGAACAAAGTAGATTGATCAGGGCTCGAACATATGTTTGGATGGTGAGAGGAATGGAACAACGGAAGCCAGCATAAAGGAGACGAGGAAGCTTTCCGTGCGAAGCCTCAGTTGCCTCTTTCATCTTGATACTGCGGGTGCGGGTATAGGTTATGGTTCCTGTCACAGATTCCGTTCTTACATGAGGCAGATTCCAGATTGGTTGTGTCTTCTGGGCCTTTCGGGATGAAGGGAACTGCCTGGTCTTGTCTGCTGCGGTGAATTAATAGGTGTTGGTGGATTGGTCCTGGGTAATGAGAACAAATACATTATCCGCAAACTCCTTAGTTTTTTTTAGGAGCCAAGAAAGCCTCGACCTCTCTGTTAACCCTTTAGCCTCACCTCTTCCTCAGTTTGCCACTGTTGGTACCTAATAAGATATTGTAACACAAGTTGTGACGTGTTCATACTGTACCGTCACTAGACCTTCAGCGTTCAAACTCAAAGGCAGCCTCTCGTGCAATTCCAACGACATCCTCTTGGCCTAAATCTGCAATAGATTTGCTAATAGACTCTGTTGCTTCATCTAAAACAGTATGATCACAGTGTAATGATAAAGTACCCAACAAGGCAAAAAAGTTTTCGAACCAGAATTAGTTTTTTTTATCTTTGTATATCCAGAATGCCTCGCTAAATCGCCAAATTTTTATGCTTGTTGATATGTGATATGTGTAACACTTGATATATACCCGATAATAAAAACCCTACCATTGGAGTCACCCGATGCAACGCTTAAATACTTCATAAAAAAAAATTAAAAAAAACCGACTGTCGTAGCATAATGCTTCCAGTACTCTTACTCTCGCACTAAGCCTCAAGAACAGGCTCACGGTCTCGGTGGGCTCGGTGGTGATGGTGATGATGGTGGTCCAGATCCCTTGATCGAGTGTCATATTCCTCCTCATCTCGGTGACGCCTGCGCCGTTCGCGATCACGGTCACGGTCCTTGTCTTCATAGTCTGAAGAGTCGTCATCCCGATGGCGGCGATGACGATGTCTTCTCCTATCATCCTCGTCCCGGTCACGATCCCGGTCTGTATCGCCACCATCCTCGTCGCGACGTCGTCTCTCTGTTTCGCAGTCAGCATCAACCAGCCCCAGCCAAGACGGAAGTCTAATTAAAAAAACTCACCTCGCAAGACTTGTGTCGCTGACGCATATGCCTGGATTTCCTCTTTGCTAAGTACTCGTAGCACAATGACGAAGTCATCTCTGACCTCGAATCTCTCTTTGCCAATGGTCAAAGCCTCGGGGTTTACGATCTTGCGGCTAATCTTGGTCCATTTTGCACCTGCAGGCGCTTCCCTTGCCTTCTTGTCCTCCTTATGAGGTGCAACACCTTCACGGATGGGGTTTGGCTCCTCTGGGAAGCTAACCTTGGGCTGTTTCAAGATACCTTTGAGAGGCTTCTCGTCCTTTTTATCGCGAGGAGGCGATACTACACGGACTTGTTTGTCGTCTGGGGGGGTCTGCTGGGATTCGCGGCCACGGGTTTCCTCTTCAGGAGGAGTAGATGGCTTAGAGTCCGCTGGTGAACGAGAGTCTTTGTATGGACGGGCTTCCGCCGTTGTTCTAGTTTCCCGAGCAGGCGAAGAGGACCGCGACTTGTTTTCGACTGCAACAGGGGTTTCTTTCTCCTTCTCTCTCTCTGTGACCTTCATGGCTGCCAGTTGATCCTTGAGATGTCGCAGTTCAGAAGTGTCATTGGGATTGAATGCATTTGAATCGCGACGTCTTCGAGTGGACTTTTTGGCTTCGTCTGAATCAGATGACGAAGCAACTGCTTCAGTACTCTTACGAGAATCCCCGTTTCGACGGCCTGTCTCTTTCAATTCACGGTCCTGGTCACGCTGTCGTGATCGATCTCGCTCCAATATTCTTGGGCGTTCGCCCTTCATCGAATCCCTCCGCTTGTCACGATCTCGGTCTCTTTCACGTTCACGTTCACGCTCATCATCAGAGCCTTTACGTCTCCCAGGATCTTTCTCACGCTTGTCGTCGTCTTTGATGGCAGGCACAAGGCCTACAGCAGTCGCAGCAATGCCCAAGCCAGTAGCTACCTTGTCACGGAACCGGGTACGTTCCTTCTCGTCGTCATCGCTCCCTTTCTTACTCTCACGTCTCTCACGGCGAGTGTCCTTGGAATCAAGCCGACCTCGGCGTCGGTCATCGCGCTCATAATCAGCATCACGTGGCAAGTCTTCATCTGACCGCTTTTTCGGTTCCTGGCGACGTTCACGGCGGTCATCGTGTTCATCGGCGGGGTCAGTTCGAATGCCGAAGCCACGGGAAGTGACTCTGTCATCTTGGAAATATGGTGCCTCATATGAGCGTTCGGTATCATAAGTTCGCTCGGGTTCTGGTTGGTCACGAAGTTCTCGCATCTTCCTTTCATCTTCTCGACTGCGATAGTATTCATCGTGATGCGAGGAACGGGGCGGCCCCTCTTGATATAACGACACTGGCCGAGGGCGTCTTGTGGTTTCGGTAGTCGCAACAAGGGGAATATCCTGTTTCGCCAAAGTCGGTTCGGGTGTCTTGGAGGGCATTGGGGCGAAATCTCTTGGGCTTTCGTACCCTCGGATCTTGTCAAACCCTCGTGTACTGGGTGGAGGACCTCCCCGGTTATCGTATTGCCGATTGTTTGAGGCGCTGGTTGTGCTCGTAGTTATATAGTTGCGACTCAAGTCCGGACTCGTATCCACGTTAAACGTTCGCTGATCCGCGTTGTAGTTGATATTGGGGCGGTAGTAACCACGGTCGAAGCTCTCATGCCTCCGGGTTCTTGAGGGGCCTGAATGATCGAGGTCGTAGCGAACCAGTTCACCGGCATTAGTGTACTGATATCCGTCATCACCGTAGTCGATATTACTGAAGCTTTGGCGAGGGTTATTCTGGTATATAGCAGAATGGCGACTGCTGCGGTAGGGGTCGTCGCGTACCAAGCTGTTGCTACGGTCTCTGCTATTGCGAGCATAACTATCGTTCCCTGATTGATCGGCATAGGAACGGGCTGTGCTGCGTGAACGTATAGATGAGGCAGGCTGTGTATAAAACTGCCCATCGCTCGAGCGGTAGTCATCCCGCAAAGGACTTCCAGGGCGAGCATTAGAAGAATGAGAACTGGTACCATTGGGGCGGTCCTTCTGGGTTGTCATGACAATAACCGGGGGTCGACTAGTAGAATCTAGGGTGGAGGACCGTTGGGAACGAGTGACATCTCGTGTAGTTGGTCTGTGTGAACGGGGATCCTGAGTAACGGCGTACGTTCGGGTGGTGGTGTTAGGAGTCGGTGTTGTAGAAGTTGTTGTAACATATCCTCGTGGGGTTGTTGAAACGGGCTGTTGTCGAGTCGAAGTCGGCATGACGTGCATGTCACCAGCATACAAAGAAGTATAGCCAATGCTTGATGGTAGAGAAGTTCTCGCATGGTTCGAAAAGGTAGCCGCTCGTCCCGAGGACGGATAGCGATAACGGTCCGTCATGATGACGTGGGGCTACTCAGGATTGAGACGCTGATATGACGGCTGAGTTGTCGAAATATGTGTTTTGTGGTGAGCCAACTGCGAGTGACTTGCAGAGGTACGAAATCGAAGTCGAGCTGTGGGAACGTTGGACAAAGGGTGACGCCGCGTAGAAAAGCGGTAGCGTTGGGACGCCAGGCGTTGAAGTGAGTGGAGGGCAGCCGTGGCGTATTGGACTGTGGTATACCCGTACCTTTAGTAGGTAGCAGGAATGACGGCAATCTACCTTACTGAAACCAAGGCCACGTGAGGAGGGGTCGAACTTGGTCAGTCCTTGTCAGCGGAGACGAGAGACGAGCAACAGCAAGCAAGATTAATGTAATATCCGGTATAGTGACGAAGATCCAGGATTCGTTTTGTGGTTAAATAAAATTTGCGGCTTAATGCCCAGGTTGGCGTCCCTTATGGTTGAAGCCTTTGCTGAACAACGAATCCCTGGTAACTATTGCTCTTCCGTCAAGAGCGGTGGCGTTCAGATCGGATGACAGTGATTGTGATGACGCAGAGGTCACTTAATAGCAACAGTCCACGGTGCTTCAAAGGTGGTAATTGAAAGTAGAGAGAAACACGGGATTCTGTAAGGTAGTAATGGAAACCCCAAGTCGTGGTTGACTCGCTCACACCTTGGCTTGTTGGTTAACAGGGAAGTTGAGGTTCAAGCGTGTCTAGTAAAGAAGCTATTGCTGTGTTTGTCACTCGACCGGCCACTACGAGTTATCCGTCAACCAAGTAAGCGCGAAATTGGCATCTTCGGTAGAGACTCACAAGTCGCAACTGCTGCCATGAACAGAGTTGAAGTAGCGTAATCGGGTCAACAAGGCGTCTTGGCATCCGACCCTTCTTTGTTCAACTCTGCGTGTGCTCTCTCTTGTACGAGGGTCCACCACTAAAAAGGTGGTTAAGGTGGGGTGAGGGGCGATATCAGAGAGGAAATGGGCAAAGAATTATGGAGAGATTGGGAAGAGGTGCAGAATGAAAGAAGAGGGCGGAAGATGGAAGAAAGAATAATTGGTGATATTTTGTCAGAGGGCCAAGGTCCGTCATCCGAAACAAAACCCCCGACACACCAAGACGTTGAGAAAGCAGTATTGTACCCCGTTATGGATAGTAGTTAGCCCAGTGTTTACGCCGCCAGCAACCCCACCGGCTTTCACACAGTAGTAAAGGCTGTGGGAGGCCGATGACGATCGATGCAGTGGCGTGGAGAATGGAGACTACAAACTGTAAACGCAGAGTTGAAGCTGGCGTCAGTAAAAGCTCTCATGTAATCCTTTTGTGAACCCTTCTTCAGAACAGACCGTGTGGCAATTATCTCGGGAAGAGCTAGGGGGAAGTTACCTAGGATACAATTGTCAGAACCAAGCGTAGGATAGGGTCCCGCCCTTCAATCCTCCGTGCCTAGGCGATCGAGCTAAGTTGATGGTGTTGTTCGCCCGATCTGGCTTTAACCTAAACGCACAATAATTAGATACTTTCTCTTTCACATCTACAGTTTGTCATCTCATCAACACCAGATATTGCACTTTAGGTAGATACCTCAAGAATATCCCGCCGTGTCTGAGCGGAGTTAAGTGGCACTGCTTAGCCTTGCTCGGCTTTTCACCGGGCTTCCTAACTCAATTGAGTGATGGAATCTCTGAGTATTTGGACTCTTGGAGAGTTACAACGGGGACAACCGACGAAATCTTGAGCCCAAAAACTTAGATACCCAACCCAACCACGTGAACAACCTTGATCCTAGGCTTGGGCAGACTCAGGCTCAGGCTTAGGCTGGCTCGGGCCTTGGGCTTCGAACGGGTCCACTGGGGTCTTTTTGCCAGTCGTCGATACCAGGGCGGGATGTATGTATGTCTTCGCTAAAAGCCGTTTTTACTAGGTAAGTAATATTGCTGAGGTACGTGTTGCTGTCGTTTAGCTTTGGTGGAGATGCACTTTCTAGGCTTCAATATCAGGGACAGGGCCCTTGAATTCGAGGCAAAGAGTTCAAGACTAGGGCCAAGGCGGGTTGTCAGACCCGAGCTAGAACGTTCAATCGTGCTGATTCTTGAATCATGAGGCTCTGCAACCATATGCCATGGAACAGATCGGTACAAGATTGACGCTATGAAAGAGTTTAGGCGTGGTAACGTTGGCTCTGGCGTCAAATGGCGTTGCGGTGATGGTGTCGTCTGGCGGACAATGACGTCTCACTTCGGGCTTGTCTAGCTTTTACAGTTCCGCTGCTATTCCAAGCCTTGTTGTTTGTGGCAAATAGCTAGTTGTGATATATGCCGACAAGAATGACTGATAGTCTGATAGTGACGAAGATCTGGAATAGACTTGGACCGATGTTTTTGTTGCTGAGAAGGAGTTCTTGAATGAGTTGGACAACTTATTCCTCTTTTTCTTTGATACTTGTTGATGCTGGGAACGTAGATCCGGGCGGCCAGATGAATTGAACAGGACTAAACGGAACGCGAATAAGGCTATGCCCCGCCAAGTGACGATCAGTCGAAGCCTCGCTAGATTCCTGATATTCTGTGACAATGCTCAAGAATAATTTCCTAATCGTGTGAAGATTTCGGTTTTGTTCAAAAGTTTAAAGGTGTTATTTATGTCAGAGGTATTTTCACATTTGATTTACAAGACACGGGCAGTATCTTATAAGTGTAGGTAATGTAAGCTGTGTGTTTCATCCGGTTTAGTTGGGCATGGAACTCGCATTAAAATATCCGCCAAAAGCAGGTAGGTAGGTTTTTGAATAAGAGAGCTTCTAGTTCTGTTTGGCCAGTCTTTTTTGCCCTGCATATTTGTCGAAAGAAACCAATAATACGGGACCTACTAGCTACGCTCGTATTGTGATTTCCAAAAGGAATCGATTTTGAAAATTACAGTAATAGGTAACCACCATCACGAAATGCGCAGCCTCCTTCTTCATGGCATGACTGACCGGCGACAACAGAACGTACTCTTGCCTCCAATCAATTGAGTCTGTAGTAAGATATGTGTAACTGCTGTCTGCGCTTGGACTATCCAATCACGACGGTGTGATGTTTCCCTGAGCGCCTATTGAGTCATTCCTCAATATCAGGTCAGTATATCGAGTCAGGAAACGGTCCGCTCTCACAGTCATAGCACAGTTTCATTGGACGAATATCCGACATCAAACTCATAGATACATGCGCAGATGTTCTGGCAAGTGAGCGGTGTATTTTTCACTGAGCTTGTCGCAGAAAATCCAGGCGAATTGTCTTCCATCGATCAAGTGGAACTCTACAAAGTCCCCATGAGTTTGAGACTGGCTGACAATCCTTTCTTGCGTTATCGTGATCTGAATTTTCAACTACAAAATTTGCAAGAGACAGGGTCCTGTAGGAGCCGGGATATCCTCACATTTGGAACATCGGCCAGACAACAGTTGCTGCTCCTGACCACCCTGTTTCACAGACGTATCTCGCTCCATGCATTGGTGTTTTTGCGAGCCTGCTTGATACATACACTTATAGCTTAAAACCACGCACGCCAATTCATAGACAAGCACCACCACGCTTTTCTTTTCTACTGGTGTACTGCTAATAAGGGTTACCGCGGCTAGCGAAGACCGATCAGGACGACCAAGAAGCGGACACCGAAACGCAACCCCATCAGCGGCCAAGAGCACAACATCCCTTGTCCTTGATCATTGTCTGGAAGACATCCATCGCTTCGATTTGGGCAAATATCGAACGAGATCCACAGCTCCGGTCGGAAATTAGGCTACAAAAGAAACTTGGTTTCTCTGCCCAGCCAGATGGGTGCCCAAATCCCCATATCGAGCAATATCAACTTCTAACCTCGGGCAGCATAGTCTGTTATGGATAGGATACACGCCTGAGCTAATTGTAACGTGACATGAATTTGTTTTGTCTTTGAATTGTAAAAATCAATAAGGTAAACACATGGATCTTCACAGACCCTTAGTAGAGGTCAAAGCTTCGTCTCAGAGTAAGCAAAACGCCAGCACATCAAGATTGAGTAGTAGCTTAGCAAGCCTAGGCAGCTTATCCGCAGCCGTTTAACGATGCTATTCGCAAATGTGTCAGATACATGTTGCAACAGTGCTCCATGTCCACCTGATTAGGGGAGACCTTTAGTAGCAAAGTTAGTAGCCCATGTTGAATATCCCTTCTTGGTTCAGTACCTACGTTTTTGTCCTGCAGGTGACAATTACAATGTGGCCCGGCAAGAGCCGTCACAGCATTACTAGCCGTGAAGTCGGATACTCTGAACAGAGTATTAGAACTTGTTCAATAACCGACCGAGACCAAAGCCGGGATTCAGAGGCAAACCATATATGTTGAAATCATGAGACTGCCCAAGGTAGGCGCCATCCTTGATCAAAACTCGGAGGTAAACGTATTCTAATAATTTTTAGTGCAACGGTCGGTATTCGCTCGTCCTGGGCTGAACTTCGCTTCTATACGGAGAACAAGCCAGGCACTAATGGCGACAACTCAATGTGAATCGGCTGAACTGGCACCATAATCACTTGAGGCATTGTGAGTACTAAGCAACGGCCATATGGCTACAATTAAAAAGTCACTGGGGACTCGGACTTTGTTAATATTACAAACACGCGAAAGAGAAGCATACAAGAGTCTCTCACCTGGAGGCTTTGACGTGGTGTCGTATACCACCCTCGCTATGCCGTCTCCTTCGGTCACAATTCGCCTCCTGATAGCATTGAGGAGACTCCACTTGAATTCATATGGCTCAGCACTCATCATATTCAAGCTGGTCACGGCTCGCAGAACGCAGACACATCGACAGCTGTGGCAACGAACGCAAGTCAGATATGGCTGCAAAGTCGTAAAATGGAAGAAAGGAGGTACGTCTGTTTGTTTATAGTGCTGCGTAGCCTCTGGTGACCTGGAAAATCTCTTTAGCAAACTTTCCCAGATAACAGGTGGTCGTGTTGAACCTCGTCGTAAATCCCGGCTTCTCGGATCATGGGGATGAAGATGAGATCCGACTTGCGCACAATTTCGACCAGTTCTCGTGCGACTTCACAGGGAAGGGGTATCTTCTAATGGGAACCTCGTGAACCTGTTGTTGTCGTCCGAACGCCTGCACTTAGTCTTTGAAACCATATGTAGTTATTAGCGGCAGTGACAAGTACTTATCCTCTTATTAGGTACCTTATGTTCATGTTAATACTAATACCGTATAGCTCTCGAAGCGAATCAAGAAGCTTTAGGTGTTCCTTCTATTATTTGTCAGTATCCTTTTATCAAAATTCCGAACAGCTCGTGCTACTGATGCCATTTATCATGCAAGCAGAAGGTCATGGCTGCATCATGGTGTACTCTTCGTTGTCTGTAAATATATTCACAGGGCTCCTGGAAAGCTGGGGACTAAGTAACTCGAATGTGGCGCAAGGTATCACGAGGGATTTACCGTAATGCTTGAAGCGCAACCGGCCACTTCATGTTCGCCGCTGCAAAGCGAGCAACGACGAATTTGTAACAGGGAGACTTACATTTAACTGTAGAACTGACGGCTTCCTTGGAACGCAAGCTTTCCACAATATACGCTGGACGGTGTTGGTGAGTTCTCGTTCCTTGGTGAGCAAAGCGAACAACTGATCATACGTTGTTCCCCGAAGCAATCATCCAACCTCTTGTGTTCTCTGCTTCTTTCTCTATACTGGCAATAGGGCTAGGTAAAGTATTCCACGGTTCAAAAGTTGACGAGCAGAGGCTTTTCGTAATGAATCAATTTCCAAGAGGTCAACAACTATCATCTAAGGTCAATATATTGGGCTAGCTAGCTTCCAGGTGGTTGACTCGCAAGCCCCTTTGATAGTGTTTCTCTTGGCTTCAGGCTTTATAGGCTGAACCCAAGCACAACAGCTGAAGAGAAATTCGGATCCGTCCACCACAGTGAGGTTAATCCCTAGATTCTCACGCAAAATTTCTTTAACTTTCTCGCACTCATTAAGACACATCCGACCTTATAGGTACATCAGAACATGACGAGTAACGATAGATATCCAATTAAGCGACCATATCTCACCAGAACCCACCAAAATACTTTCAAAGCGGTCTCCAATTGCTTCCGTTAAGACTTTAGCTCTATTATGAAGTTACTAGTAAGATTCTGTGGGATGGAGAGCTCATGACTTAGGTATCATACGCCGCAGCACACGCGAGCATAAGGCCAGCTAAGGCAGGTACAAGTCATGCCTTGATAACGAGTTAGCATACATGGAAAGTGCAAAAGGAGATAGTTAACAGGATTACTTGCGAAAGGGGCCGAATCAACCGATCTCAGTCACGCCAATACTCATTACAAGCTGTGGTAGGCCTTTACCAAAGCGTAGGCCTAAGCATATCAAAAAGTGCAAAGGAAGATGCAAACCCTACCGGGATACGAATATCCCCTGTTTAAGGAGTGGTAGTAAGGCAAAGAGATGCGAACTCTATATAGAAAAGGATTTGGGTTGTTCTAGCGTCAGTTGCTCTAACACTCAGGGTTGGACCGCGGTCAAGGTGCCATGTGAGTGATATGAACATCTCATGTGGCCTTAGAACCTAAAGACCGACCCATTTGCCGCGATGTAAGGGCAAGTATATCCAGTGGATAAAAGGGAAACCCCATGCCGTTCCCTGCTAGGTAAAAGATACGAGCGATGCGCGAAACGTAAATCTGGATGTGGCAGTCCTAGTCATGGGTATCTTGCAGGAAACAAGTACATTTGCAGCCGCTATGACAATGCATATGGGTCAGATGTGACGCCCTCCTAGTATGTCGCTAGGTGTTGAGATAAATGTGATCAAGTACCGGACTCCAACATCCCTTTTGTATGGTTCGGCACAGGCATTGGGACCGCAGGTATGCCCTCGGCAATCAAGTGCCATGTCCTCCTTACTTTTCATTTGTAACGCAAAATAGGATCGCGACGCAGGAGAGAATATGCAGAGGAAATGCTACTATTGCATTGAGCTAGATGTACCTTGTGAGCGTAGACTAGGCGGGGGCACATCTGCTCCCGATGCCATCAAGATGAAGTGGAGGGTGTAGTATATTCCTCAATACTCCTATGCCCATCTTGTCAGGTAATATAGTCACTTATCACAACATTTCAATACACAATCGCTCAAAGACACGGATGGTTCCGTGACGAATTTCGCGGGTAAAGCTTTGCATACGAGCCCTCAGAGCGATGACATGCTTAATATAGTGTTTAAACTTATGAGAAAAAAGTTAGAAGCTAGAGGCCATCCTGTATGGTTGAAAGCTAGATATAAAAAAAATTAATTAAATAAAATAAAAAAATAAAATAAAAATAAAAGCTTAATATAGATTCATTCTCTCGGCAAGCATTGATATAATACATCAAGTACTCAACGTGTAGTCTCGTAGCAAAGCACCATGGTATTTGTTAGAAGAACGCTCACTCAAGCCAGGGCACCCATAGGGTCCCAAGGTGGGAGGATGATAGCTTCCTTCTTGAGCACATCGCGGACCTCTTTACCGCAGAAGCGAGGATCTACAACGGCCTGATAAACAAATTCGTCAAGCCAAGCATCACTCATAACAAACCATCCCTTGTCACCAGCCACAGTGCCCCAACTGTTCTGCACTCTCCAACGGACAGGCTTGCCCGACTCCTCGTCCAGGTGAACTGCGGTCAATACCATAGCGTGTGTCATCTGGCTCTCCTGCGTCGTCAAACGCTGTGCTTTGCTCATGCCGAGCAAACTGGTGTTGAAACCAAGTTCGTAGTTGAAGAGGTCAAGATCCATAATACCCGACCTGGAATCGGAGAATTTACCCACGTCAGACCCGAAGAAGATCGGCAGACCGGCCTTGAGCATCTTGATGCATGTTTCTTTGAGGGTTTCGATATCAACGTTGACATAGCTCACGCCACGACCGCCCACAACGTTGCCAAGTCGTGAGACCGAGAGAAGAGAGAGCGGCTTGTGACGAGGATCATGAACGAGCGAGATCATGCTCTCGATTGTGCTGGATGTGATGCGGAAATCAGAACTATATATGTTCTTGGCGAAGTCTTTAGGTGTAGTCTTGAGCTGACGTGCCTTTCCGTCCTTGTCGTTGTACTGCCAGGTAAAGGTTTCCTCGGGGCTTGGTGGTGGGCCGAGTAAAAGAGTCATGATAAGGGAAATCTCGCGAAGCATCTTGTCCTTCGTTGATGAAAGTGTGGTAGCTGAGACCCCATTCTTGGAGTTGATCAGGCCTCGTAGCTTCAATGCGAATTCGCGAAGCTTTGTTTTAATAACACTGTTGAGAATACCCGAGCTCTGGGCATTCCATGTATCAGGGTAGAGAGTCTGCGGCACAAGACCGTACTTCTCGACGAGGTTGTACACCATGTCCCATTGGCCACCATCAGACACGATGTCGCCTAGTAGTGTTTGAACGAGACGCCCTTCAAGCTCTTCTCCAGCAGTATCGATAATCTGTTCCAAGAACCAGTTCGCCTTTTCGAGCTTATCCCAGAAGAAGAGATACTGCTGTGAGAGCTCAAAACTCTCAAGGTTATATCGCTTCATAATGGCAACTCGGAAGACATTTGTGGATGCAAAGAGCCAGCAGCGACCGCTTGAGCGCTGGTTCGTGATCGGGTCACCTTCTAGAGGAATCTTAACGTTATAGACCTGCTGGTCAGTGACTTCAGTCGATAGGGAAGTGAGCACCTGTCTCGGGTTGGCCGAGCTCAGCGCCGTGAGAGCAAGTCTTGCGCGTGAAAGTTAGCCTCTAAAGGTGCGCCTTGGCAACGGGAAATCTCACTTGTTCTTGGGATCTTTGAGAATAGCAGACTGCCAGGACTCAAGCACATGGACAGGTAGACCTTGAGCTTCTCGAATCAACGGTCCGAAGGTACCCTTTTCAGCATCACTGCTGATTTCAATGTACTCCTCATCCTCCTGGACTTGAAGACTGCGGAGGCGCTCGATGACGGCCTTTTCATAAAGTGATGGTTTTGATGGCTGAGCACCCATGATGACTTGTATTTACGAGTATGCAAGAGGAGGGTGTGGAGGGAGCCTTCGGCGATACTTATATAGTGCACTATCAAGACAGGAACACCTGTGACTGCGTTTCGTCACGCGCCGTTGCATCAAGTACGAGCTTGCGTGATTGATTGTCTGCCGGATACAATGTACCCATTCATCACAGATAAGCTCTGTATCAAGTTAGCTTCGCGCGGGGAAAAAAACACTTTGATGATAAAAGAGTTCTGAAAATACACGATGTTCAGCATCACCATCATGAAAGTAGTGGCATACAAAGAAGAAGAATTACATTTTCGATAAAAGCACATGTCATGTACAAAAGCATCCATCAGGAGGTGAACGAGCCCAAAACTTCAGTTGTTCATAAAATCTAGCATACGGCAATTGAAACATAGGGTAGCAATAGAGCTCTCGGATCGTCTGGGCCGCGCGGTAGGTCATCATATTCCCGCATATGGTTAGCTTGGAGAACCTTGAGAGCTCAGTTCTGAACCTTATGACACCTACCGATGGTGCAACATACGGCAATCACAAAGCGACACACATTAGGAAAAGACCGGCAAAGTTTGATGTAGATGCGGAATCAATTGACAATTACTACAGTCCATGTACAGAACTTTCCCATCTACGCAAAAGACTCCAATATTTCCAGCTAGCCAATATGATTTATCCAATCTCGACACAAACAAACTTGAACCATCTTGATACAACAGATCCCCATGGAATTTGACATTGTACAGGTGAATTTAAGGGCAGCCCGGGGTTCCTCCTCATGATTGAGGTAAGCCTAGTAGTGCTGCTCATCAACTCATTAGGGCATTGGGAAATAGTCGCATTACAAGCGGCTACCCGTCTTCAGAAAACAGTGAACACGCTTACAGGCGAGAGCCGTGGATGACCTTCATGTCAACGGCAAGCTCACGAGCGCCATCGTTGAGGACGAGGACACGAACGGAACCACGGCCAGACTCGAAAGCGCTGCTGAGGCGGGAGTAGAGGTTGGACTGGTCAATAACAGGGAGACCCTGCTTGACGTCGCCGGTCTCGGTCATGGCAACGATCTGACCTTCCTGCATGTCGAGGACGCGGTACTGCTTGAAAACAGGACCGAGCATGGACTGAACGACAACGCTGGGGGCAGGGTTGGAGATGAAAGAGGACTCCTCGTGAAGCTGCTTGGTGAAGAGATCAACACCAAGGTAGCGGTACTGACCGGTGGCAGAGGAGGTAGAGATGCGGATGACCTGGCAGGGGCGGCCCTGGAGCATCAAGAAGTCACCCAGACGAATGTGGTGGCAAGGGATGCTGACGGTGTTGGGGAGGCAGTCAGCGGAGGGACGAGGGCCCTCGTGAATGTCAATCTCAATATCGCGGCGGCCTCCATGGGCAATGCGATCACCGAGCTTGTGAGCACCGGCGCGGAAAGAGTGGTAATGACCTGCTGATTAAGTTAGCTTGGACTGCTCGCAAGCTCAATTGGTGCAATGATTGCGTAGTTCACTAACCGTCGTCGTCGTAGTAACCCATCTTGGACTTGTTGTCGACCTTGGTAGTCTCGACGGTTTCTTCAGAGAATCTCACGTCCTTCTTGTTAGATGGACGGGAAACAGGAGTGTCAACGGTGAAGTTGTTGACGTGAGTTGTCTTGGTATCGTGGTACTGGGGCTGGGAAGAGCGGCCGTCAACAGTAAAGTTGTTGATTTCAGTCTTCTCAGTGGTCTTGTACTGAGGGTGAGAAGATCGTCCGTCAACAGTGAAGTTGTTGATTTCAGTCTCCTTGGAGGTGTATTGAGGTCGGGAAGATCGGCCGTCAACGGTGAAGTTGTTGAACTCGGTCTTCTCAGTGGTCTTGTATTGAGGGTGAGAGGAGCGTCCGTCAACAGTGAAGTTGTTGATTTCAGTCTTCTCGGAAGAGTAGAATTGGGGAGCGGGTCGGCCTTCAACGGTGTAGTTGTTGGCTTGGAAGTTGTCTTGAGTGTGGTGGTGAGAGTGAGAGTGGGAAGTAGGGTCTTCAGTGGAAAAGGCTTGGGCAGGGCGGTAACGCTGGCGGTATTCACGTTCAGCGAGATCGATGGGGGTGGAGTAGTAGGGATGACGGTGGGTGTCGACCTCTACGTGAGTGTGAGAAGTTTGATATTGGGAGGGTGGTTGGTACTGAGAGGGTTGGTATTGAGAGGGAGGTTCAGGTCTGGATTTGTCTGGGTTAGCTGATGGATGTCTATAGTATCTCGCTTGCGTATCATATGGCAACGGGAGGCGGCGGCCCCTGAGATAGCTCCACCGCCTTGCTCAGGCCAGCAGGCTTAGGCGCACTAGTGGACCGGGGAGGTAAAGCAAAAGCAAATTGGGTACCCAGCCAAGCTGAGGTGGTTGGCGCGGTAGCGTACATGGGTAGGGGTGTGATGTGGGAAGGTGTGTGGTGAGATGTGATGTGATGAATGAGATGGCTGGGGCCGGCAAGCCTTTGATGAGTGGGTGGGTTATGGCACAAGCCGAGGAAAGTGAAAGTGAAATCAGACCGCGGGAGAAGCTCAGGGGGGACGGTAATTGCTACCGTCAAAAGTGATGGGAGAGATTGCTTTGTTCTGATCCTTCTGTTCATGCCGTTGACATTCTCCATCTGGTCACCACGGAGGGTAGAAAAGAGATTGCAAACCAATGATTTTGCACGTCATTGGTAAGTTGTACAATCGGCAAAATCAGGTAGGAAACAGGCAATTCGAAAACAGAGCCAAGAATGTTGTAAAATCTGACATACCGTCGCGAGTCTTCACGGATAGTAAAGTGCTCTTCTTCGTGCTCGAATTTTTGGACACCGGGACGGCGGTAACGTTCTTCTTCACGCGTAATACGGACCTCTTCTTCGCTAAAGTGTTGCTCTCCGCGAGGAGGAACCTGTTCGGCGGTGACAGAGACAGAAGAGTATTGACCTTCCCGTCCGGCTTGGGGCTGTTGGGGTTTGATCTCAACCTCTTCGTGGGTTTTTGTTTCGGTAACGGTCTGCGTATGGGACTCGGATTCCCGATATGTCGATGGGAAGATGCTGAAGGGAACGGGGACGCGAGCCTCAAAGTCCAGATTTGCGACTTTTGATGGCGCGAGAGAAGCTTCTCATACAACCTTCCGAAACTCGAAAGGAAGACAAGAAGTTCTCTGGCTCTTGTTCCTAGAAACAAAAGTCGTAGAGAATGGAAAAGAATCGGTAGATGGCGAGCGAGGGCCTTCAGTCGTTCTTTTCTTCTTGTCTGAGTGAGGTTGTGTTTTGACGATGTTGATGTGGATGGCGATAATTGGAGGGAGTAGGAGGAGAAGAGGGACCGAACAGGACGCAGAACGAAACTGGGCTTTTGAAGACGGGGGCAGGATTGGACGACTTGTGCCAAACTGAGCGTTGTGTTGCTTCCTCGGCCACCCAGTGTCCTGTTGCCGTTCTGTCCTGTTCTGTCCCAGCCCTCTCCCACGTACTTTGCCCTCTCCATTGTTTTGCCTCTCCCTCCCACCCCCATGGGTGTGTCGATTGTCTCTGGACTGTTGCCATTGACGGCTTGTTTACCACTCGTCTTGTTTACTTGCCAGGGGCTCAGTGTGTCGTTCTATTTACCTCTTACTGAATCAAGCAAAGACGCCATATCATAACCCTGTATGTGGTGGTCCCCACCACCCTCTCCATTTATTGCAGCCCCGTCTTGGCGGCGGAGAGCCACTCTATCCCTTCCTCCTGCGTCTCAGCCAGAGACATTCAGCCAGCCATCAAAGCTCCCGAAGCTCTTTGCCTGATCCGACCTAGCCGGACCTTAGCTTCAGCCAGTCATCAACCGACCAGCTACCTAGCTTTCCGCGTCGTCAGCACAGGTTGCACAGCTATCCGCCCATCCTGTTCCACGCAATTCCTCTTCCAGCTCCGATCTTCTCTCGTCCTTGGATATGTGACGGGCCCATGCTTTTGATATGGCTCCCAACTTTCAACATTAACGTTAAGAGAAAGTGGAACATAACCCCATTTACGAGAGATGAGGCATCCTGGCATCGCACCCGTCACCGCTCCGCGTCCATTGAAGAGCCTGGCGTGGAAGATCTTCCCTTGGCTTGACATTTTACCTGAAGCTTTCCCTGTATTGGTACTTTGTTCCTGGCGATTAGAGAGCCCGCGTCATTCAACAATACAGCAGAGATTGCCCAGTGACAGTTCCCTTTCGACGCCACATAAGCACCATGTCAATCAGGGGGCGGGACCGTGAGCGCTACCACCATCCCCAACCACCCAATTTTTTACCTTTTCTTCGCCAGATCTTTGAATTTGTTCGATGAGGATGCTTATCAAAGCTAAATGAGCTGTCCATTGTGAGAGTACCGAACTGTACCATTCACCTCTTCTATTGGATCTTGAGACCAGCCAGACGAATGGATGGCAAGCGCGGGAAAGGAATCGAGTCCTCAGTGATAGCTGGGCAACAGCTGTTTGAGGAGACACATGGGGGGCTCATGCAAGTCGCGAACTTTCTCCCATTGGCTACCATGTGAAAATCCCAACCTCTCCAATTTCAGTCACTCTCGAATGGGCCAACCTGGCACACCAAGTCTCGTTCAGCTGCAGCAACAGCGGCTGATTAGGCACGAATCAACTCGATGTGAGGGTGGTATCGTGGAAGCTAACCATTGGACGTTATCTTTATGCAAATGCATTATTTTAGTGCAAATAATATCAGGTTGTCATCCATCTGTCATGATGTTGTCTTTCCTAAAATAACGATCTCGGAGGGGAATTGAACTAATCAGTCAGTGTGTTGGGTTACTTTGCCTCGCTTTGGCCTCAGAAACCGCCCCCCCGCAGAGAGAAGCTGACAGGCAGGGAAGCTAAACCTGACTTTGGGTGGCCTCCGTGCTTTCGCGAGTTTCGAAGAGCCGTTCATCAGCGACACCCAGCCTCCGAATTTATCAACCGTGTTTGAAATTCTGTCGGGTCAAGGCGTCAAGCGTCATCATGTCGTTGGCTGCAGGAAGATTTGCTTTACTCAATGTACCATAGCCATTAACCTCTCACCCCGTCCAATTGATCGCATGTTTTTTATTGCGGGTGATGGAGTACCCATGTGCTGTCCGTCGTATACTCTACCGTGTTCCGTGGGAGATAAGTCTCGCTATCAACAAACTAGTGATCAGAACCACTACTATTAATCTGCCAAGCCTAGGTCTGGTCTCGGCCTTCGGTTACCGTGACAACAGGAAACAGTTTGTTGCAATTTGCTGACAATGGATACTTTTTTGGGATGGTAATTTACCGAGCTGGGTCTAATAATCTCAGGCCACCACTAGCCTCTGACAGTAGATCCATGCCGCGGTTTGAGATTTGTACCCGTGCGAGACGCGATTCGCGAATAGCCTTGTTGTGTTGTACTGGATTGATGACTTGAAGCTTTGAACCTCTTTGCGAATCAACAAACCAGACACAGTTCCTCGGCCCAACGGGATTCTCACGTGCATCCTCCGGTCAAAGCCCACAGCTGAGGCCTTGGAGGCTTGCACCGTGCCGAAGCCGCTATCCGAGACAAATCTGGGGTAATCTGTGCAAGACATCTAGGGGATGGCAGAAAGCTTAAGACCTCAATCCTAAGTGACAAAAATACTTAGGTAAGTTTAGGATTAACTTAGCAGGCACTTTAATTAGTTTATTTTTGTCCCCTAATTTTAAGTCCCAAGTCTTCTGACACCCGAGGACAACTTGTATAGGCATCGAAAGATGCATCAATGCATCGCGCATGTCTTCGGACTTTTTTTTCTGATATGGATCCAGGTGCTAATGCAGGTCTGATGCGCATTTTGCATCACCTTCCTCTGAATATAATATAGATTTCTTAAAGTTGTAAGCGTATCATTTGGTAGCAGCATGAGTTCTCGAATTATATGCTGTCATGAATATTTCATAACTTCTGATGCTGGTTTGTTTTCTGAAAGCTAGACAGCAGAGCCTTACGAAATGCTTTGCATTTGCGAAGAGACCATATTTCATGAAGCAGGAGGTTTGTACGTTTACCTCGGATGAAAACGCGCGCAATAGAACCAAGTCTCGTGTTTGATATTGAGTCACTGAAGCCTATCCTTGGGTAATGGTTTGCTTCGAGCCTTTGAGAGAAAAATAGGTCACGTGGGACATGGATGATGTCAGCATTGCCCCTCCATCCGGGTACCCCACGATAACCCAGATTTGCATTACCCGCCATGATGATGTCGTCAGTAGAGCTTGAGATTTTCAAATTTGTGTAACACGGTCTTGAGAAGAGTGCTCGAAGATGAAGCAAAGGTTCTCTTCTTTAGATGTCAAAGTAGGTCATTCACCGAAGCTGCTACCTTCAAATTTGTCCTAATTGTCGAACACAGATCATTGCCCATGAGCTCCAGGAACGCCTGGTGACTCTTCGACTCTCCAATGTATACGACCTTTCGTCCAAGATCCTCCTACTCAAGTTCGCGAAACCAGACAACAAAAAGCAGGTTGTCATTGATACGGGCTTCCGCTGCCACTTGACAAAATTCGCGCGTACAACTGCTGCAGCCCCTTCCGCTTTTGTTGCACGCCTTCGAAAGTTTCTTAAGACCAGACGGTTGACGTCAGTTAGACAAGTGGGCACCGATCGAGTCCTCGAGTTTGAGTTCAGTGATGGCCAATACAGATTGTTCTTAGAGTTTTTTGCCGTACGTTGCTTGCTATTTGATCATGATCAAGACGTTGAGCCCCTGACTTTTGATATATAGAGTGGTAACATCATTCTCACGGATACCGACTTGAAGATCCTTGCCCTTGCAAGAACTGTTTCAGAAGGAGAAGGCCAAGAACCTCAGCGAGTCGGCCTACAATACTCCCTGGAGAACAGGCAGAACTTTGGCGGAATCCCCCCTCTGACTAAAGAAAGGGTGCAAGATGCCTTAAAGACTGCAGTGGAAAAAGCAGCCGCAACTACCGCATCTTCGAAGAAGCACAAAGGCAAACCTGGCGGCGATCTGAGAAAGAGTTTGGCCGTATCAATTACAGAACTGCCCCCAGTCCTCGTGGATCACTGGCTGCACACAAATAATTTCGACACCACTGTCAAGCCTGATGAAATACTTGCTAACGAAACTTTACTGGCTGATTTGGTTAAATCACTTCAAGAAGCACGGCAAAGTGTGGAACAGTTCACAAGTTCAGAAATTTGCACTGGCTACATATTCGCGAAACGCAGAGAAAGACCCGAGGACGCAGAGGTTAATGACGACGAATCAAGGACGAACCGCGCCAATATTCTATACGAAGACTTTCATCCGTTTATCCCCTACAAGCTGAAGAAGGATCCTACCATCGAGGTCCTTGAATTCAAAGGATATAATGAGACAGTTGACGAGTTTTTCTCCTCCTTGGAGGGCCAGAGATTGGAGTCCCGGCTAAGCGAGAGAGAAGCAGCCGCAAAGCGCAAATTGGAAGCCGCGAGAACCGAACAGAGCAAACGAATCGAAGGACTTCAAGAGGCTCAGGCCCTCAACTTTCGTAAAGCTGCCGCCATTGAGGCGAACGTTGAACGAGTTCAAGAAGCTATGGATGCCGTCAATGGATTACTCAACCAGGGAATGGATTGGGTGGATGTCGGTAAATTGGTGGAACGCGAGAAAAAACGACATAATCCAGTTGCTGAGATTATTAAACTTCCACTAAATCTTGCCGAGAATATTATTACACTTGAGCTGGCCGAGGAAGAATTTGAGCCGGAGGAAGACGACCCCTATGAAACGGACGACGACGATAGCGCACTTGGTGATGAGGAAGGAATATCAGCAGCAAAGGGAAAACAGGCTAACAAGGCCTTAACCGTGGAAATTAACCTTGGCTTGAGTCCTTGGAGTAATGCCCGAGAATATTTTGATCAGCGCAAGACGGCGGCCGTTAAAGAAGAAAAGACCCAGCAACAAGCCTCAAGAGCTCTGAAGAATGCAGAGCAAAAGATCACCGAGGATCTCAAAAAGGGGTTGAAGCAAGAAAAAGCTCTGCTTCAACCCATCCGCAAGCCAATGTGGTTTGAGAAGTTTATATGGTTTATATCATCCGATGGATATCTTGTGATCGGAGGAAAAGATGCACAGCAAAATGAAATGGTCTACAAGAAGTATCTTCGCAAAGGCGATGTGTACTGCCACGCTGATCTGCATGGAGCATCAAGCGTTATCATCAAGAACAACCCCAAAACGCCTGATGCGCCCATTCCCCCAGCAACACTGTCCCAGGCTGGGTCGCTCGCTGTGTGTTCGTCAACTGCTTGGGACTCAAAAGCCGGCATGTCTGCGTGGTGGGTTAATGCTGATCAAGTTTCAAAGTCTGCGCCGACAGGCGAGTTTCTGCCAGCAGGAAGCTTCATGATTCGGGGAAAGAAAAATTTTCTGCCTCCAGCCCAACTTCTGCTTGGTTTAGGCGTCGCATTTAGGATCAGCGAGGAGAGCAAAGCTAAGCATGTCAAGCATCGTCTGGATGCCAACTCCACATTCGGCGATGAAATGTCGGCAACAGCGACGCTGCAACCAGCAGAAAAGGCAGGCGATGTCAACGATTTTGAAGCAGAACAAATTGACGAGTCTTCTGGTAATGAATCTGAGGATGAACAGCAAGACGAAGAGTCCCGTGACAACCCTCTTCAGGCTTTTGGCAAGGACGAAGACCACAACGACGAGGCTGAAGAGATCGAAGAAGGTGCCTCTGAGCTCAAGATTGTGGATGACACAGCTGATGAGACTCATAATCAAGAAGTAGCTGAACTAGAGGAAGATGAACTAGAGGGAGGAGAGGCAGAGGAGGGCGAAACTGATGAATTGACTAAACCGGTGGAAGAGATCGCTGGCCAGCCCGCTGACACAAGGCCGAAGAATAACGACCAAAACTTTTCAAAGAAGGCCCCCCCCAAGCGAGGCCAAAAAGGCAAGGCGAAGAAGATCGCCGCAAAGTATAAGCATCAAGACGAGGATGACCGAGCCGCTGCAGAAGCTTTGATCGGAGCAACGATCGGACAAAAGAAGGCCGAAGCTGAGGCGAAAGCTAAGGCAGACCGTGAGGCTGAACTTGCTGCTGCCAAAGAGCGACGTCGCGCACAACACCGACGACAGCAGAAAGAAACGGCCGAACATGAAGAGATCCGGCGCGTTATGATGGAGGAAGGCGTTGAAATCCTCGATGAGGACGAAGCCAGCCAGATGACTGTGTTTGACTCCATTGTTGGTACGCCTCTTCCTGGCGATGAGATTCTCGAGATTATCCCTGTTTGTGCCCCTTGGAACGCCCTCGGACGCTACAAGTACAAGGCGAAGTTGCAGCCTGGTGCGACCAAGAAGGGCAAGGCAGTCAAAGAGGTTCTCGATCGCTGGAAGGCAGCTTCTAACAAGAAAGGTGTTGTGGACGAAAATGCTCGTGACACCGAAAGGATGTGGCCGCGTGAAGTTGAGCTTATCAAGGCGCTCAAGCCTGAGGAGACATTTAACATCGTACCGGTCGGCAAAGTGAGAGTCATGATGGCTGGTGGCACTGGTGGAAATGCTGGTGGTGGTGGTGGTGGAGGTAGTGGTAAGAAAGGCGCAGGTGGAAAGGGGAAGGGTGGAAGAGGGGGTAAAGGGTCAAAGAGATCATAGTCATTCAACTATCTTTGATGGAAGACAGAAAGTCAAAGAAGAGGGGTCGAGGCTAAAGTACATGCAGAATGATAGTATTTTTTATAACTAAACGAAAATCCAAGGACGTCTTGCCATAATCCAAAGCTGCACAAGGTACACGATTCTTCTAAGCTACACTCAGTTCTTTATATCATTCATCTATTCATTAAAACATAATCGGCTCATCTCACGCTATAGCTGACTTTGTCAAATTTTCTGACATCGTCAGGCATACGTGCGATGCATAATTCACCACAAAATTCGCCCCATTCACCGCTCGTTGCGTCACGAACAGCATCCCTCATGCCCCTGCCGTAGCGCTCCCGGTAGGCTTGCTTGACGGCGCGCATGTGGTGGGGATCCCAATGGTATCGAACAAGGCGCGAGATGAGTAGCTCGCGGCGGAGGCCATCCTTACGAGACGCTGAGGTGGCGTGATGAATGAGGAGGGCATCGCGAACAGGACGGTTGATCACACCGTTAAGGATGTGGGCTAAGAGTTCACCCTGGTCAATGTTAGCACACGCCAATCGGTCGGAATGAGAAAGATATAGGCCTTACCACAAGATTTCCGCTCTTCTTGAGAGCGTCGCGAGCAAAGTTGGAGCGATACTGTCGCTCATATTCCTGGAGGATGGCCCGTAGATGAGAGTCGCTTCGTAGTATAATGATGTTGATCATCGCTGTCTCACCACCCTTCTCAGATCTCACAGATCGGCGAAGGTCAGCCACGTCCTGGTCAACTAGAGCGTAGTCGATTGGCAGCAGTCGACCATAATGATCGTATTCATCCATACGCCGCTCTTCCAAAACAAGTAGGACGGCTTTTTTAAACTTATCTTCCTTGAGCTCTTCTTTCATACACTTGACAAGGCTATTGTCATATTTCTTATCCGTGAACGCGTCCTTGATGCAACGTATTTCGCCGTTAGTGCGGCCCATAAGAGACTCGATGAGAAGCTCCCTGCGAGTCTTGTCGCCCTGATACCAGAAGTTGGCCCAGTAGGCCTCACTCTCCCACATGCCGAGAGCAACGGAATAGCAGGCCTTCATCAAAAGAGGATCTTCATCTTTGAGACGAGCACGAATATGCTTGGCAATGTTGACGCCCTTACGCTCGGAGCCAGTCTTGACAAGTGCCTTGTAGTCCGCACGAAGCTTCATCACTTGCTCATGCGTCAAGCTTGGTAGAATTTCAATAAGTGGCTTAGTATCGGGACGGTGGCTGCCCTTGAGGGCCTGAGCAAGTTGCGTGGTGATATCTTCGGAGTCATGGAAGCGGGCACGTCGGCTACGGCGTCTGCTGTCACCTTCGTTATCAGATCCCAACGGAGAGAGCGCCTCAAGAGCTCTGTTGTCATCGGTTGGGTGCTTGGAGGCGAGCAGTAGAGGAGATGGCATGGGCGAGCAATCCTGATAAGTACCATAGTAGGACTCGAGCATGGGCGACGGAGGCGCATTCGCTAAAGATGCACCGGCCAGTCCACCAGCGGCCAGCCCCCCAACAGTTAGGCCAGTGTTAATGCTGAGACCTGACATTCTCTCAGTTGGAGGCTGAGGGGACTTGTCTTTTCGGCTACGGTGCTTTTCCCTAGACTGCGACCTGCGGCCATCCCTTGATCGTGACCTATGTCTGTGGTGTTTGTCTACGCCTAGAGAGTCTCGTGAAGGCGACTTATCCCGCCGGCGAGAACGTGATCTTTCCTGTGACTTTTCGCGCTTGCGGCTGCTTGAGTCGACAGTCAAGCGGTCTGAGCTACCCCGAGGACCAGAAGACCTGTCTCTGCGCCGATCACTGTGTTTTTCATCGTCACGGCTTCGAGGCTCAACGGTCAGGACGTTGGCGCCCGAGCCCTGAGTGTCATATCGTGCATCATCCTTTGTCTTGCGTGAACCATACTTGTCAACAGACGCGCTTGCAGGCTCGCGATGGGAATAACCATAAGGGGGTTGTTGGGCATAGTACTGGTCTTCAGAACCGGAGGGAGGGTTATATGTAGTCATAACCTGGCTAGCAGTTGACGGAGCTCCCGTGGCCTTTCCATAAGCCAAGTCTGAAGTGTCTTTAGGCCGCACAGGCACGGGGGGCTTTCCATAGGCCAAACCATCGTCGTCCTTGTCTCTTTCCTTGTCGCCTGAAGATCCAGTGAGCTTGCGCATGTACTTCTGCGGTAGGAAGCTAAATTTGTCTTCATCTTCTTTAGCACGGGGTTCCGCATTGTGAACATATGGATCTCTGTCTTTCTCGCGGCGGCGCTCATCTGGGAAGGCTCCTGGAACGCTGCTGTCAACTCTGTTGTGCGAGGAACGGTATGGCGAGTCTCCTGGCGGAGAAGCGGTTCGATAAGTAGGCGGCTGAGAGTCGTAGCTGTACTGTGAATGGTTTCCGGGAATCATAGGATAGATTCCTCCTTCTTCGGGATATGGAAGAGCGCCGCTTGCTTGCGGTGCGCCTGGTCGGCTATAGCGATCATCAAGATCATCCTCTGGATAGATGTAGCTAGGTTCGCGATTATCGCTGTAAGACGGGCGCTCAGGTGCGACCTCACTCCTTGAGCGGCGGTCTCGAGAGCGAGATCTAGAGCGATCCTTTTGAGATCGGTCGTCGGGTTTGAGAGACATGGTCTCAGTCTCGCCGTGTTCTGTTTTCGTTTTGGGGAGGCAACGCGCTGAGCCGTTGAAATGGAAGCGAAGCGGGGATATTTGATTTGTAGGGAGGGTCCTAGTCCCTGATCAAGAGGGGGCACCAAGTGAGGGAGGTTTCCAACGGCGAGACTAGGTAGTTCAGCAGCAAGAGATTCAGGGTGAGGAGAGGCACTTGCGATGAAGAAGACGACAAGTTCAAGGAAAGATGTTCAATTGAGCAGTAAACTTCAGGCCATCCATAGATTATTAAATGGTCACACGCCGCCCAGTGCGTCAATAGCGGGCGGCCCGAGAGAATGGAGGGGCTGGATGAGACCTGCAACGACCTATCCTACCTTTACTTTAAGCTAAGAGCTCTTGGAATCTTCTCTCAGTGGAGGAAGAGATCGTCATAGGGCCAGAAGAACATGGGTCGCACAGACAAGCGAAAGAAATGCCCACAGGGCAGACCAGTTAAACAGCTTTTGGGGAGGGGAAATCGGGGGACCCCGAGCGCTAAGAGTGGCTGTCGCAGAGGCTGAGAACAAAATATTGTTCCTTGCTTGCGGGGCTGATGCGGGTGAGATTTGAGGTCGAATCATGATGTGACTCGATTCGGCCAGACGTTGTATTGATTTCCTAGTAAGTTGACCATTGCGAGACAGTGTGAGTCTTGAATGACATGGCGCGTGGGATAAGTTTCAAATCCGTTCTCCAATGGGAGAGAGACTGCGACCTAATAAATCATTGACTGGTATGGAGGTTGCCTAACGTATGGCCAATAAATCGAAAACACCGAGGCAAAACACCCTGCTATGTAACGGCATCTGTCTTAACAAGCCCCCTTGCTGGTAACTCGAAACTATCGGAGGCTATGCTTGCAGTACTCTTTCGCCTCGTTGAAAGACATACAACGCTTCATCCTTTCCAGGAAATGATGGCAACGCTATCTTTACCACCATAGTCCAGTCCTGATGCTCCTTCGCCATAAATTCACCCATTGTAATCCCTTTGAACCCTGTGTAACCGTTTCGATTTTGGGTACCCACGACTGCGATAGTATCGCCTTCAAAGGCAGCTACCAGGTTCCGCGTAAATGCGCCCTCAGTGCCTCCGCCAACGCCTCCACCAACGATGGGATACACAAGCAAGAGAACCATGTCCTTTCCATTTTCATTCTTGCGTAACCACTTCAAGCCGTCCGTTATGACCGTATCGCTGACCCAATTAACTCTCCATTCGCTCTGCATGTTATCCACCGCATGCACCGTCACGCCGTAGCGGCGAAGCAAAAATGACCAATACCCATTTCCGGAGCCCATGTCTACAATCGGGCGCCCATCGGACAAAATTCTTAGGATCTCCAGGCTCTCATGAGTTGGTGTTGCACAGCCAAAGTGATGCATGAAAATTGGCAGAACATGATGGGATGTTGGTACACGTTCAGATGCCGGACAAGGACCGCACCATTCAAGAGAGTGACATGACCACATCCAGAAATCGAGATAGGGATTTGTGCTTGGTGGTTTCTTGCTCTTGGGGATAGTGAGTTTCGTTACAAGCCCCGGGTGCAGATATCGCTTGCTTTCGAGGTTGGCTGCCACTTCACGCCTTATGGAATCCTTCTTAGCATTTGTTCCTAGATTCTTCAACAATGCAGCAGTGGCTGTTGCTGGCCTAAAGATGGATACATATGCTTCAATGTCAGCTTGAGGAGGTGGATCTTTCTACTGTCATGTCAGCCTCCCTTATTCTTAATTCTCAGGTGATGCTCAAGGAATAAGTTCTTACATGCGAGCCATCTTCATTGCGATACCACGCGTGTAAACCATTGACACCACCAAGATTGACCACCGACTGTACTTGAGCAAGTTTCACACTTGCTATGGCATGGTATGTATAGGGATCCGGGTCAGGTAGCTGAAATAGTACCCGGCAGGCGTTGTAGAGATCGTTCTCTAGCAGGTGTCCCAGAGCTTCTCTTTGACGGTCAGTATCTTCAATGAGCTCATCTGGGTTGAGAGATGGGCTTCCAACACAATAATTGAACCTGGATTGGGGCATTTTGGAGGGATACCGGTAGCCGAAATCCTCGAACTGCCTACCTTATACCTAGGTATAGTAATTCACAAACAGTGTCTCGGCGGATATTGCATGATGACGTTATCGTACTGTTTAATAGAATAAGTTAGGTACTGTAGAGGTATATTGTGCAGAGTCTTTACCAAAAAGTGGATACGATTGACTTAGTACCCCGACACACGACTGCAGGACTAGGTACTGTTGGTCACTTTGATTAATTAAGTAGGGAAGTTAATTAGACGAGCAACTAATATCCAATGGCATCATGTAACCTCTATTTGACAAGTCAGGCGGCTCTCTTTTTGAGATATTATTACTCCAGAGTCTTTGACACGGAGCAGTCCTGGACACTGACTCTCAATAGAACCCGTTATTATTCGTTCTGACGTATCATTTATGAGCGGTCCGTTCGTCATACGCACGCTGCCCCGTATAGTTGATGCGTTGCTGTTGGCTGGGATGGTTAGTTTGTCTATGCTTGCTTTTAGTTACTGGGATTGGATAGCTCACCAATACCATTCATATTTACCCTCGGATGTCTTTGTTCTGAGGATACAACTTTACTCGAGCGCATATTCTTGCTCTATCTCCATCTTTTTTGATGGCTAGACCTTCTGTCTGCAGCGTAGTCCTCTGGTAGTACAGAGCCAAAGTGATAGAGTTCCGTACTAAAGATAACCTGGCTGGAACAGTCTCTCGCTTTATATTTCTAATTGGTATGGCGGTAATCTGCCACCCGACCTCTTGGCACGATCTATGCCGCCGCGCCTTGGTTCATTAGTGCAAATACATCCAATGGATCGACATGGAAAACCTCACTGGCGCTTGCTGGAGTGAACAATCTAAGTAGTCCAAGCACCCTACTGCCCCACCAGCTCAATGTAAGTCAACCTACCTTGCCTACCTAAGGTAGGTAGGTATGCTGCCTTTATCCATTGCCACAGCGCCTTGTAAAGTCTCCCTTTTCCATCTACAGTCGCTACTCTGCTCGACTTCATCGCCTTAGATCTGCTTTCTCTCATCTTCTTGATGTGGTCTTGAAAGCAAGATTTCCGTCTCATTTAACTGACAGCTGTACTCAAGCCCTGGACCACTCGCCTGTAACCGATCAACTTACAAAACCTGCCCTCCCTAATCGACACTGAGCCAACCTTGCTTCGTCATCGGAGCATTCCAACAAGTTCGAGCGCGTCTCCAATTGTTTCCCTCTTAGCAGAATCCAGCAAAAGTCGACATTGAAATCTTCCTATATTGCACGTGGTATCTCATATATTTCACGTCTCCTTGAAAGTGGTGCTTTCACAATCGCAAACAACCTTGTAAGCAACTACTTGGCTTTGGTTTATATCCGTCTTCCTTCCGGCTCTTACATTCTGAATACAATGGATCGAGAGCCTAGTCAGTCACAGGCAATACCGCCTTCTCCCCGAGGAGACGCTACCAAACATGGGGCCAAGCCGAACGATTCCGAATCATTACAACTCAGAGATCAACACAATGTCAAAGAAAGCATCTCAATTCCACTTCTAACTGGCGTTGTTGAAAAAAGTTATCCTAGCAGCAGCGCTGATCCATCGTCGCAAACGACGAAATCCCTTGACGTCTTCAAGGACGTCTATGGAGTTAGCCGCATACCAGGTTCCCCAGGCTCAGATGTAGAGAATCAACATCGCCCCATCACGTCTCCTCTTACTCACCCCAATGGAATTTCTATGTTTCCAGACTTAACGGTCACGGAGCAGGAAGTCATGTCTCGACAAGCCTTCGCTCAAGCTGAAGACAATATTGTTGCCGATAGCGATGAATACAGTTCCATAGGTGATGCTGGATCTGATGCTGGATACGGAAGTGATAATATGAGCACTGCAAGTACTTCCATTGGGTCATCCGTTCGGGATTACATGTATGAGAATGGTCGTCGCTACCATAGCTTCCGGGCTGGGGCCTACAACTTTCCGAACGATGACATAGAACAAGAGAGAGAGGACATGAAACATGCCATGGTGAGACTTCTCTCAGGCCAGAAATTACATTTCGCTCCAATAGACGAGAACTCTCAAAATGTACTTGATATTGGGACTGGCACAGGAATCTGGGCAATTGAGAGTAAGGCGAACTCACTTATCACTTTCCTCTCAACAACTAACAGTCTAATAGTGGGAGAGCAATACCCTAGTGCTAATGTTCTCGGCATCGATCTATCACCTATCCAACCGACATGGTTGCCACCCAATGTTCACTTTATGGTTGACGACGTTGAATCTCCTTGGCTTCATCCTCAGAATCACTTTGACTATGTTCACTCTCGGCACACGGTTCAGGGAATCAAAGACTGGCCTCAGCTTTTCTGCAATGCTCTCCAGTAAGTACTAACTCCATTCGAGCCCGTCATTGGCTTGTACTCACACATTGCTAGGCATATCAAGCCTGGAGGTTGGATGGAGCTCCAGGAAATTCATCATTATCCCCACAATGCGAGAACAGGCGAAGCTGTTCCGCCACACCAACACCCAGTCGCACAGTATTGGACATATATTAACGAGGGACTAGCAGAACTTGGAGTAGACTTTCCTGCCGCAGCAGGAGGCAAACTGGTCACGAAAATGCAGGCAGCTGGCTTTGTCAATGTCACGGAACGTATATTTCATGTGCCCCTTGGAACTTGGCCCAAAAATCAAGTGCTTAAGACTGTCGGATTGTATTGGCGCACCATATTGATGGATGGTTTGCAAGCAATTGCCTTGGGTCCTATGTCAAGGGGAATGGGTTGGAGCCGTGAGCAGATTGAAGTGTTTCTTGTTGATGTGCGAAGGGCGTATAGCGACAATACGGCCCTGTTGTATATGCCTATGCACATTGTTTACGGGCAAAAACCATACTAAGTCTTCGAACAAAATGAGAGTATACAGACGCAGCAAAGTCGCAAGCGGCTTCGTACCGTTCCGCGTTCAAGAATATAAAGGAGGTACGAAGGCGACGGACAGAGGTATTCTGTTAATGCCGTGGGTGTAGCATGGTACTGCGGGGGCCGCTAAAGATGCAAGACGGGCCCTATTTTATTTACCCGACGCCACCTAGCTACCGGGCTAGCCCTGTGGAAAACTAAAACCTGTCTTATTGTGACTACGAACCCTGTTCCTAATGTGCTGTACAGCTCTCAAGTTATGGCTCGACTCGACCTTCAGGGATTAATACTAACTTGCAGGACCCTCACGCCAATCAGAATGGCTTTGGAATCAACGCAGAATTCAGGCTTTGCGCACTCTTGCCACCTGTTCCACTGGCGCTCTGAGGAATGACGGTGGTGCAGGAGAGTGGACTTGTTCATGCCGCCCATGTCTTGAGCAGAAAGCAGATCCCGTATCCTCGTACCCACATTGATCATGATGGTAGTCTGAAGTCTGCTAGAGTCAATTCGGGGTTATGATGGACGTCAAACATGTATAAAACCACGCGGCCCCATGTCGCTTTGCAATGTGGACAAGGGAACACAATCATTTCACTTGTTCAACATGGCTGAACAACACATTTCATTGGGAAGCACGCTGAGCTCGGATACATCACTGATGGTACAACTAGCCAGGAAGATTGCCGAAGAGACAGAAAAGCTCGATGAGTATTTTAAGGGTAATGGCTTTCAGGACTTGGGTTTCGATGTCAACGCCCCTGGAGACCTCCCCAAGTTGCCAGATGACATACAGAGAAGTCGCATGGAGATCTCTTCTGCCACCAAACAGCTCGAGCTTCTTGTTCGAGGACCCAGAGAGACTGTCAGATGGGGTATATGGAGTGTAAGCCTGCCAACTTTCCGTCGGTCTCAGTACTGACATACAAAGTATCTTGACACTCTGAGTCTCCAAATTCTGAACAGCTACGGAATTCGTGAGCCTGCTATTTCTAATTCTCTATGCATTTCTGATCCTTCATAGCCAACCTCGTACCGTTAGAGGAACCCATCGCTTTGACCGAACTTCAAAGCAAGACGAGTTTGGACCGCATAAACCTGGCCCGCGCCCTGCGTCATGCTATGACAAATAAGTTTTTTCATGAGCCGACACCAGGGTTTATAGCACACACTGCCGCATCAAAGATGCTTGCTCAAGATGCCAGTCTTCAAGCCTGGGTAGGCTTAAATGGAGATGATTTCTTCCCAGCTGGAGCTCATACCTTGGAAGCTCTTCGTACTGACCCAGAAGCGACCTCACTTAAACGGACTGGCTTCAACCATGCATGGGGGACGGTTGACAAAGAGCCAATGTTTGCAACGTTCGGCAAAGACCCTCCAAGAGGCAAGCGATTTGCGGTAGCCATGGCAAGCCTGACAGGCGGCGAGGGCTACGAGGTTCACTATTTTGTTGACAACTGCGATTTTTCCGACGTGAATACCAACCAAGGCACATTAGTGGATATCGGCGGCAGTCATGGTTTCGTGTGTGTTGATTTGGCCAAGAAATGGGACAAAATGAAATTTGTGGTACAAGATCTAGCAAAGACAATCAGCAGCGCCCCGGAGCCAATATGCGCAGATGAAGGGGTAGCTCAACGCATATCTCTCCAGGTCCATGATTTCTTTACTGAGCAACCAGTCAAGGGTGCTGATGGTGAGATTGACAGAGTACTTGCTCCTTGAGGATATTCACTGACGCAAATAAAGTTTATTACTTCCGTTGGATTCTTCACAATTACTCTACCCCATATGCCATCAAGATCCTCAAGAACCTAGTACCGGCTCTCAAACCTGGTGCACGTGTCATTATCAATGATCATTGTCTCCGTGAACCAGGGGCTGAAAACCACTGGGATGAAAAAGTCATGCGGAGTATGGACCTATTGATGTTAACCTTATTGAATGCTCAAGAGCGAACAGAAAAGGAGTTTGGAGAGCTCTTCAAAACTGCCGATGAGCGCTTCGTCTTCAAGGTAAGTCATCGAGATGGTCTCGCCTTTGACCATCGTGTATACTAATGAATCTTTTTAAAGGGCGTGAGGAGGCCTGAGGGCTGTAGGATGAGTATTATCGAGGCAGTCTGGCAGCCTTGAATGACCACGACGTAAAGCAGCAATAATTCTGAACGCAACAGATGGTGATCAGAATATTGGCAACACAAGAGAAAGGTAGAAGCATATTAAGATGATCAAATCTCTGGAAACACTGGCTGCGCGTGTTCTTTACTTTGGTAATTCAATAGGTGGCTTAATTAGCTGCTGCGATCCAATCTTTTGGTTCGATTCCCAGATTACGCATGGAATTTCTTTTCTCAAGCCAACATTCACAAAAGTGTCATCTCTTTGATGTCGATCGCTGTGATTGACGGCGAGATTGAGTCGATGGATTTTACGTTGTCAAAAGAGTGGGAATAAGTCTCAACTTTTGAACTCTTGCGAGCCAGTAACTCTCGCCTTACAACTACCGCCGCAGAGGCTAATGACATATTGAATACAAGCTTGCTAAGTAATTTATGCATTATGCAACTAAAGTATCACAAAGTGCAAAGGAATTGCTCTTAGTTGTTTCTGATTTTTTCAATAACTGGTTCCTGTCTGTTGTTTCCAACCTCACATCGGACAGTAAAACACCAAGCGCTCTCGTCTCCAACATATATAGACTCATCACTCCCCAGACTCAATTCTACACCCTAGTCAGTCATTGACCGACAGTGCCATTCAGTTCTTTTCCTCCCCAAAACCACCTCGTCTGGCAATTTCTTTCGATAGCCCGGCAACAGTTTTGTCACTCAAGACCTCAAAGACTGAAACCTCGACACCACAGTTGGTGAAAACCCAGTTTCGGACGCCAACAGCAACTAGTGAGTCAACACCGTAGGCATTGGGAGGCTTCTCAGTGTTGATTTCCTCAGGAAGCATATTCATCGCCTTGGCAAGCATTAGAGAGAGACCAGTGGTGACCATCTCTGCCGCTGCGTCTGTGTTATGGCAGCATGAAAGGAGGGACTTCAAGTCAAATTCAGTTGAAGCATCAACCAATGTCAGGTCAGGTAATGGGGTATCAACCAGGTTGAGGTAGCTATAGAGAGCAGTGCGAGACCAGTATGGATCAGCTGGTTGATTCTGTCTAACGAGACCACCAGAACCGATGCCCATAACGACACGACCAGGCATGGGAGTTTGGGGTACAATCTCAGCAGTGATGGCATGCGTTATCATGGTAAGAAAGTCTTCGTGCCGAATACCGTAGAACCCACTGGCTCGAAGGATGTCAAGAATCTCTTTATCGTCTGCAAGCATTCCTGCACCAAGGACAGGCCCGAGATCGATGGACACGGCATGCTTTCCTTGGAGACGGAGGTTGAGGGCGAGGGCATCTTCAAAACAGTTGCCAGCAGCGTAGTTGGCCTGCCCCCGGTTACCAATAACTCCCGCAGAGCTGGCAAGAAAGATGAAGAAAGGATCCACTGAGTTTGACAATACCGCCTGGACAAGATTATCTGAACCGATGGTTTTAGGGTTAATTGCTTCAGTCCAGTCAGCGTGCGTCATGTTTGAGAAAATCGAATCCTTGATAGTCGCGGCGCATTGGAAAACTCCCTTAATTGGGGGCATTTCTTGACATATCTGTTCCTTGATTACTTTTGTGAGAGCCTCGGTGTCGCAAAGATCAGCTTTGTAGACTCGAGCATCAATTTTCTTATCATGGAGGTATTTGAGAAAGCGCTGGGACGATTCAGATGCAGTGCCGGTTCGTGACAGGAAAGCAACGTGCCGAGCACCGCTTTTGAGCAATAATTCGCAAATACTACGACCAAGACCGCCCAAGCCGCCTGCAAGGAGGTAGGTATCAGTATCCGACAAGACTTGGTGAAGCAGCTTGATTCTCGTTTTGGTAGCGACGTCAACCTGGGGCTTCGCATTAGGGCCTCCGGTGATGGAAACGAACCCAAAAAAGGGGCTCTTCTCAATAAACTTGAATGCTTCCTTGATTTTGTTGATCTCGACGGTAATGAGCGGCTCGGGCATTGGTAGGTCTTCCAAATCACGAGAGAGACTTCCAAGTTGTTCGTCCAGCTCCTTAACCAGCTCCGCTACGTATTTTGCATCATACCTCATCAGATCTTGTAAGTCAAAGTTGACGAGCGAAACACCTGAGGGCAGAACTTGAACGGGCGGAGGGCTTGGTGACCTGCTTGCAAATTGTACGACAATACCTCCTACAAGAAGTCAGTGAGTAACTTATGCAGTGACTAAAGAAAAGTTGAACATACCTCGACGAACGCATTTGAAATTGGCATCGATATGCCTTTGGGTTGCGTTGTAGACGAGATCAACACCATCTCCTGAGCGGTTATAGACAACTGTAGTAAATAGATCCGAGTCGGCGTTGACGATATTTGCTTTCTTTATACCGGCACTTTCTAAAAATGATCGTTGTTTGCCAGAATTTGGTTCCATGACAGTTACAAATACCTCAGCAGAGAGTGTAGAAGCTATCGCAACTGCCGCCATACCGGCCCGGCTTGCTCCAGCATGAATGAGAACTGATTTGCCCCGGCAGAGTCTTCCAATCTTTTTTAAACAATGGAAAGCACTAACAAAATGGCTCAACGAATGACGAGATGACCACTTTGACAAAAAGCGGCTGTCTATGTTGACATTGCTCTGAATAGAGCCACCAGTCACAAGGCCACTGACAAGATCGCCGGTCATGAATCCAGAAACGTTGCGCCCAATACGACCGACACGGCCACAAATCTCAGATCCAATATTAGAGTCCAAAGTTCTACCCATGGCAGTCTCCAGGTCGATAAAATCAAGAGGTGCACTTTCGAATAAAACCTCAATTTCTCCAGGCTGAGGAGCAAATGTTGTTCCAGCAGTAAATGCCAAGCTGTCGTCATTGAGACCGGGCTGAGAAACATGAAGCTTTAGATGGCGTGGGTAGCCGTGGAATGCCACCTTGGTAATCTCATTAGAAATGCCATGCTCAATGATCTCATTCAGTGGCCCAATAGGAACAAGACGAGGGATGCAAATAACGCCATCTCTCTCAGCATACTCCATTTCACGTGGACCAGAGCCTTGGTCTGATACGAACGCTTGAACGAATATCTTGCTGACACTCCAAACAACCGACGGAGAATCCAGATGTGTGCTAATGCCCAAGTCAAATGTCACAAATGTTTTCAGAGGCTCCTCTGACATAAGAGTGCGAGCAAGTGCGATAACGGGAGCTCCTTTTGGATTCATCGGGTTCATGTGGGCGCTGCGAGAGATCCAAAGAATTCCCTTTGCCTGCTGATGAATACTATGGAAAGCGTTGAACTCTGTCTCTGTCCAATGGTAGATTGATGCACCTGCACTGGGCCCTGCCGAAAAGTCGAGAAGAGAGATAACGATCTTGTTCTTCAGACTTGAAGGATCACTCAACAATTCGTGAAGGTGCGTAGTGTGCATCTTCAAATCATCTTGGCGTTCTATGGTAAGCTTTTCCGCAAGTGAACATGTCTCTGGAGGAGGATCGTTGGGCAGAAGGATGGTAACATCAGGAACAGATAGCCAATCTGCAGCTGGTTTCTGACGAGTCACCCGAAACTTCATTCCCACTTTCTCGCCGCCATCTTCGCTGTAACTATGTGAGATGATCTCTTCTAGGTCGGGATTGCCATTCGGGTAGTTCTCTAGGATGTAACCGGGACGTTTCAGATGAGCACCAAGCTTGGCGATATCGATTTCACTGAGAGAACACACAAGAATCAGGTCGTAGTCAGGGAGAGGCTCTGAGCCGTCTATAGATCTCTTCTCAATGAACGGCTCAGCGCCAGTTTCCCCAAACATGGATGCAATGTCAAAAGATTTGCCTCGGGACTCAACCTCAGCCACAGTGTATCGAGAGAGCCAAGGTCTTTGACCTTTGGCGTTGGGCAAAGCACCGAGAATCTTCAGTGTAGTGTCAGAAGTACCTCCCACTTGTAGAATAGAGAGTCCTGGTAGCTTATGTGCGAGCCTTCTGACAAACTCCTCAACATTCTCTGTTTTTGAGCAAGTGATGTCTTCCGTCCACAAGATCTGAGTGCATAAAGTACGGTTGTTTGGGAGAAATCCGCCCACGTCTTGAGATGATTTGGAGATGCCAGTAAAGCGAAGACCACGGATAATAACTGATGGCTGCTGCCAGTCAGACTGTGTCATGGAAATATCTGCGCTTGCGTCACGAACGCCAGTTCGAGTGGCAGTCGAGTAACCATAAAATTCCTTGGTGATATCAGGGGAGACCTTTGCTGAGACAAAAATGCTCTCAATGAATTTTGGGACCATGGGCTCACTCTCGATAGCGAAGGGTGTTTGAAAGATCGAATCTAGAGTTGCAGGATGAATCAGATGGTCATACTCGAACTTCGCAGGCATCTTGGACCGCGTATCAGGAATACGTATCTTGGCGACGCATGAACTTTCCCCCTTGCGAATGTGGACTATATTCTGGAAAAGAGGACCATAATTTATTCCAAAAATGTCAAGAAGCTCATAGAGCTGTCTTGGTACAACTGGTTCTTGGCAGGATTCTTTGTAAGACTCGAACTTTTCGCGATGCTTCTGGAAGGCAGCCCTCCATTGTCCGCGCTTATATCGTACTTCAACACGCCCAGCAGCATTCTGTTCCCAAGGGGAGTTCAGTTGTTTCGAGTAGATGCAAAAGTCAAAGGCAGTACCTTGGGCATTGTCACCGGACGTGCAAGATATGTTCTTGAAGTTTATGGCCATTTCTAATCCATGTGCCGTGCTTGGGATGATCATAGCTTTTTCGATCCGCATGTTAGTTATTTCATATCCAAGGATATTCTCTTGACCCTGAGTGACCTGATAGGCGCCTTGGAGGGCCATAGTGATCATGCCAGCAGCAGGGTAGATGGTTGTCTTTTGTATCTGATGATCTTGGATCCAAGGGTTCTCTGAAATGCGAAGGAAACCCCGCCAACGGGGTTCGAAGGAAATAGCATCACCAGTAGGAGCACCGATTAGATCTTGTCGAGGAAACTCTCTGAATCGGGTTGCTTCACCAAGATGAGACTCATGCCAATAAGATCTTGTATGATTCCATGGGTATGGGGGAAGATTGGCCAGAGATTTGAGGGGTACCTGATACGACCCTCGAGTGACCACTTTTTCCATGCTGAATTTACACCCACACATCCAGAGTTCGCCGATAGTATCTAGGAGAGATATTGCGCCATGAAGCTTTCGATCAAGGACAGTACGATATGCGGGCGGATTAGGGAAGCCAAAGAATGCTATTATATCGAGAACTGGCGAGCGCAGTGTTGAACTAGGGCTTAGCTCGACTATGATATCAGGAGACTGGTCGGAAGGAAGCTGAAGCATAGAGTTTATAGCTGACATGAATACAACGGGGGATACCAGGTTCAACGTCCAGTACTTACTACCAAGGCTGCGCCCGTCGATTTCCTCTCCAGTAACGGAAGAAAACATTGTCACCGATTTCCGGTGCTCGCGCGGGTTAATCAACCTCAAAGCGGACTTGTACTCATTTTCGACTAAGAGCATGTCTGAGGAATGATAGGCAACCTTGACGGGAAGAATGCGACAAAAGATACCTTTGGCAGAAAGTTCCTTGAAGGCACTCTCGATATTTTCCTTTCTGCCAGACAGTGTCACGGACCGAGGCCCATTCACACAAGCAACCTCACAAGGGTACGCGATGTTATCGTAACTCCCCTCAAGATCGAGAAAGGAAAGACCGACCACCATCATGGAACCCTGCGAGCGAGAGACTTCAATGGCAAGGGATGAAGCAGCGAGTCCGCGATAATAAGCAACCTCCCAAGCTTCTTCCTTCGTGAGAGCGCCGGATGCGTACGCTGCTGCGATTTCCCCAGAGGAGTGTCCGATGACATAATTGGGAGTGATATGAAACGAATCCAAGAGATCCACAAGGGCCATCTGGATAGCTGTAGTTGCAGGTTGTGAAATTCTGGAGTCAGATATTCTACTCTTGGTCTCATCTTTGAGAATTTCCTCAAGAAGGTCAAATCCACTGGCGAGCTCGTCCTTTATGTATCGGGAACCGGCTTCCAGAGTGTCGCGGAAAGCTTCGAAAGGTAGAAGGTCTTTACCCATTTGCGCAAATTGAGCGCCCTGACCACAAAAAACAAAGCAGATTTTGGGCTGATTGTTCTTGGCCGATCGTCTAAATAGGGAGTCGTCAATGTTCTGAAGCTTTTCGATCAGGTCTTCTCGAGATTTTGCGACCACAGCATGCTTCCATTCGAGGTTCGATCGGCGGGAGCCAAGTGTGTAGGCATAATTGTGCAGAAACTCTGTATCATTTTCCCCTTGAGACTCCAAAAAAGGTATGTGTGACTTCATAATACGCCGGACGCCGGATTTTTCGTGAGACGAGAAGACGAAAACCTGAGGCTCGAACACTGCCCTTAAATGAGATGTTGTCTGGTAGGAAGTGCTGGTCTCGGAAGAATGGTGGTTCCCCTTGAGTCCGCGGGCTGACAGATAGCGAGGAGCCTCATCCATGATGACATGTGCATTTGTGCCTCCGAAACCGAAGCAGTTGACACTGACCCGGCGCAAGCCCGAGACAGGCCAGTCGAGCATTTCGGTTGGTATCTGTGATCATTAGTGATGTGGAGTACAATAAGAGACTCATACAG
>PVPY01000684.1:0-105590 GCA_002982035.1 Fusarium algeriense
TGAGGTGACAGGAAGAAATGGTCGGTCTTGGTTAAGATTTCTTTTAAAATATTGCTATAAATTTAAGAGAGATTATATAAAATAAATAAAATAAATAAAATATATTAAAGATAATATAAGTCTTATATTTATCTTATTAATTTATTTTATAAATGTATAAAATTTATAATTTATATATATTTTTCTTACTTAGGTAAGACCGGCCATTTCTTCTGTCACCCCCTAAGCCGGTGGGCTGGTCTATTATCCGGGGCTCCGGGCTCCCCCTGAGGCATATGTATGAACTCCTAGTTCACGGATCCAGGATCAAAATTTTAGTGATATGCTTTTGTCTTACGAGACTAGACACTGCAGTAACAGAACTTGGTGCAGAGTCTTAGTGACTGAAGATCATCTACGAAGGTAAAAGACTAATCCCTGTGAACGGCAACAGAGTGGTCCGGAGTCCACGGTTCTCCGGTGCGGCCGCGTCGGGTCCCGAAACTACCGGACTTTGGGGACACTCCGATCCCAAAGTCCCTTCAGGGATGAAACAAGATCTGGGACATGCCCATGTCACTCAAGACTTGTCTTGACCAATGCAATGCCAAGTCTCTCAAAGTCTCTAGCACATTGACATATACGAAGTAAACGCTCTTCAGAAAAGTAGTCATATTCCCGTTATGAAATGGTAAGGGCTATTGTGCATTAAAAGCTATAATCCAAAATATTCTATGCTTCTTGGAGGTGTGCCCAGATCATCTCACATCAGTCCACCTCATTTCACAATTCAATTCAAAGGTAAGGACCTATCCCAATCTACCCAAACGCCGCGCAAATTTTATATGCAATGAAATGTCTTCTCTTCAGACGTCTCTACCATCCCTCTCCGGGATTTCTCCTCGGGCGGTTGTTACCACGGAAGTAATCGTATTGGGGCTCCTCGTTCTGTGCAAGACCGCTGTAGCCTTGGGGACCGCCACCCATAGCGCCGACTGAAGGCCCAGGCGATTGCACAGGCGTCATGCGGCCTGGCGTGCTGAGATTGCTGTACGCGGGAGCCGCGGCGTTCGAGATTAATCCGAGACCCGACGAGCTTCCGTTGTTCTGAGAGTACAAGGGACTGCGGCCACGAGCTGGGGGCTCTGTACCGAGAGTCGTTTGCTGGGTGAATCCGGTATTGGCTGGTCGGTAGGCTGAATAGCTAGTGTCGCCGCTCGTGTTGCTAGCAAGAGACATGAGACGTTGCTGCTGAGCAGGTCCACCTGCGAAAGGAGAACCGGTACGGCCTACAGGTGTGCCGGGTCGGGAAAAATCACTGCCATCAACGGATCCAGGTGTGCCGGGACGACCAATCTCTCCAGGGCGGCCGTAGATCTCGCCTCCGCCATGGTCCTCTGCGAACTCGGCTCGGTTCTTGTAATACTCAAAGTCCATCTGGCCGTCTGACACGAACTCGAAACCGGGAACGTTGTTGGCACTCTTGCCTGGTCGTCCTTTCTGCATAGGATCGAGAGAAACCATGTCCGAGTAACCACTCACGGTCATCATATCACCTGAATCGACATCTCTACCATCACTCAAGCGACCCTTGTAGATAGCGGGTAGAAGGTTCTGCGCACTCGCGTGAACCATGGGGGTAATCAGAGGTCGATAAAGTGCAGGGTGGCCGAAACGGTTCGCCAACCGCTCACTTCGCATACGGTTCTCCTTCGGATCAACACCGTTCTCGGGAGTCTTGGTAACGTCCACAATGCTGTAGTATGTGATTTTGGTGTCGAAGGCTCGGTTACAGTAAATCTTGAAAATGATCATGACAAATGGCAGCGGTACCAGACTAAAGAATTCGACATGTGTCGACTGAGTGCCACGAACCCAACAAGTTAACATGACGACGAGATTGGAAAGAATAGTTGCGAAAATGAAACGGTTGAAGATGACGCGCCAAAACATTCCACCGGATTCAGTCTTGGTGACAAAGCGGTAAAGGAGAAGGTACTTCTTGAGCCAGGAGTCAATGAGGAAGTAAAGAGCTGTTGCCGGTAGGACCAGAGGCTGGAGACCGGCAAAGCACATGGTGACTGTAGCGTAGTAGAGGAAGTAGTTGTAGTAACTGGCATACTCAAAAGGCGGTGGGGCAGTGAGCTCAATGAGCTCTCGGGGTGTCGGGCTTGAGAATTTCTTGAGGAAGAAGGCTTGCACGAGCGGCCAGAGTTGGGCAAGGTCAATAGCCGCACCAAGTTGGCGCTGGAGCAAGTAAGTCACCCAGAATACGCTGTTGTTGCAAAGAGCTATGAACAAGGCGGATGCAATATCGTTCTTCTTGATAGACTCCCAAACATCCTCCTTAACCTCTCCAGTGGTATCCTTGACAACGTTTGATACGAAAGACCAGATGACACTGAAAATGGAGAAGATGAGAAGGTTGTTGAAGACGAAGAAGAAGTAAAGCTTAGCCAAAACATGCCTTTCTCGTCCAGTCTTGGTCTGGTCACCGGCCTTCACAGAGAGTCGACGGAAAATCATGGGAAGAACGAGGTATGTCAGAGACATGATAGCTGGAGCGAGAACACCCTGAATGGCACCCCAAACCTTGGGATGGGCTGCAAGCTCGGTTCTGAAAGCGGGCCAAACTTTGCCCAGATTCTGCAAGTTGACGAGGAAGATGGCAATACCCAAGTTAGGAACAATCCAGATGATGGTGAGCAGAGTAATCCAGAAGTTGTTGATCCAGCGTCTTCGTCCTCGGGTGCTGCTGTAAAGAGGCATATTCTCCCAAATGATGTCATTGGGTCGAGGTGCGAGTCTGACTGTAGCACCGACAGGCTTCTTCTTGCGACAAGCGTAAGCGATACCGTGAGCCTCTGCAATATCCGCGTAACTGGCGAAGCCGTAAGGCATTGAGCCCCGCTTGTCAATTGTGGTGCGCACTTCCTTAATTTGGAGCTCGAGGTCGCGAATTCGCTGGGTGTAATATTCAATGGCATCCACCTTTTGGCCTCGGGGATAAGTTCCATATGATCGGTCTTTCTTGGAGGGCTTACACATGGGGCGAGCAACCGGTACGTTCTTGGGATCCTTGAGGTACTTAGCCAAGATCTTCTCGAGCTTGCGAACGGCGTGATCGTGCTGTGCGATGAGCTCCGGAAGTTCCTTGACATTTCGGGCAACGGCGGTTCGAGCAAAGGATGAGTTAGGAGCAATCTGATCGATGATTCTCGCAATACCCTCGTCGGAGCAACCCTTCTTGGGAATGTCAAACACCTGCGAACCTATGTGAGTAACTGTTTGCTTGTCGTGGCTCAATCTTATCTCACCATTAAAGTTCGGGAGTGTAGACTCTTTTGGTAATCCTCACTCTCGAAATACTTGCGTCGAAGTTCGAGAACTTTCTTATAGTTGAACCAAAGGAAGCCCATAACGATGAAGTTGAAGCACCAGGCAATAATAACCTGGGACCAAATTGCTGGTGCCCATACAGTGAGAGGGGTGATCTGAGTGACCCAATTGTTGCTTTTCTCTCCCTTGTACTCGTTAAATTTTGTCACGTTGATTGGTAGTAGAATTCCGACACCAGTGATACACAAGGTAAGGAACATATTACGGCACATGCGGACAAAGCGCAGAAAGACAGTAGCATCCATACCAATCAATGGCACAAGCTGCTCCTCCTTAGTCTGCCATAATGTCGTGATCCACGACCACGGCGCCTTTCCTATAGGGGGCGGTACGTGCTTCTCGTCGGCATGTTTCAATTTGGGGGCATAAATTGCCTGATGATACGGTCGTAGGATCGAAAAGATGATGGCGATGCCGATTGTGATGGGAATCGAGGTAGCTAAAGCTGAGTAGATCGAGGCAGCTTGAAGCTGGCGGGCCGGGTTAGCAGGGCACGGAATATGCAATTTCGGTGATGTACCTGTTGACTGAAGGGTTCTTGAAGAAGATCTAGGATTTGTTTGCCGGTATCTTCTTCTTGTTGCCGGCCAAAGATGTGGGCTGTATTATCCATATAGGCCGCGAGAGCTCCGCCAACGGGCGAAGACGTTGGAGCTTATCTCAGATGTCTAACGGCACTGAAGTCTATCGCGCAGCGACGGGTCTCCGAGCTCTCCAACTTTGTTATTGTTGGCCACGTATGTATAATCGAGATTAACTGGCGTAGACTGGGGATAGTCTCGTATTCGCAGGGGGTTATTAGGAGGGATCGTAGACAAGATGAGAGCTGATAAGAGCGAGTCTATGGGGTCGACAGGAGAGAGGTAGAGAATCGAGGTCAGGCGCCACGTGATAGATCAATCGTTGTAAACAAAGAGCGCTTGGTAAACGAAAGTCGCTATATCGTAAAAGAAGCTTAGTCGGGAAGGCCCGTGAGCGAGAGGATGAGGCGCCGAAAGGGGCGAAGCGATCGGAATATGGCGTCACTCAGGGACAGGCGATGGTGATTGGGGAAAGATGAAAGGAAAGAAACAAAGGAATTGAATAGGGTCCGACGATATGGAGAGATTGTAGTTTAAGGTAAAAGCGACTAAGTTAAGGTAAAGAAGGAGGTAAAGGTGAAGGGTAAAAAGTAGGGCTAGGGGGGTGGAGGTCTCTATTCAGACTAAGACCAAGACTAAGAACTAAGGAGCCATGACATTGACATGGGATGGATCCTATTATCATGGGGGAACTTTCGATCCTTTTTTTTTCCCTTTGGGGGAAGCCATCAATAGAAAAGCTTGGCATCCATTATGCATCAATGTGGCAGCGTGAGTGAGCGATGAATCTCACCCAAGCCAATAAAAAGTCCCCTGTTTTAGAGATGTCCAGTCAAGCGCTAGTAATCTTTAGTAGTCGTGTAGGATGATCGAGACCTGTGATCAACAATGTCAGGTAGACCACGTTAACATCCAACGCCAACGCAGACAACATCTTTGTAAAGAATATTACTGATTATCTAGATACCTTAGCCTTGAAGACACATTACGCTTCTTCTGGGATACTCAGGTACTGTTTACCCTGGCACGCGGCCTCCGTGGGGATGAGACCTCACCAAAGACTCAAAAAGACCCAGATTCTATTTTTGACGCCTCTCGACCCGCTGCAGTGGAGACTCTCTTCGACCGTAGCACGGGCCGGGAAACCCCTGTCAACCAATCGCCTCCCTCCTCTAAGCTTCTGGGAACGCCACGCCCTCTCGGCCTTTGCCCCTGCATTGGATGGAACCCCTGGGATGTGAGTTTTCTGGCTCTCGAAGACGATGAGAATACGAACATTCCAACAGGCGTGCTCTTCCAGAAGGGGAAAGTGATGGGATGCTCTCTGGCACTTTGCTGTTCACGTCAAAGCTTGACGATCGATCTGCGTTACAACGATTTCTTTTTTACCACGTCGATCTTTTGTTGCACTTTGTCTTTCAACACGTTGAGAAAGGACATGTCATGCATTGTTCCTGACATGGATGGCATGAATGGTAATAAATAATTAATTAATACTAAGTTTTCTGACACTTGCACCCCAACCGCCTTACCATTAAAATAAATCTCACTCATGCTCATTCTCACATAACTAAACAAAAATAAGATGGATGGATCTTGATGCCTCATCAATGATGTACCAAGGCCCCTTTACCCACCCTATTCGCCACTTACAAGATAGTAAAATAGTTCATGCTCAATGACATATCGACGCGCAACCGATCGCAATTGGGAAAACAAATCGTCTCAAATCGGGAAACCAAAGTTCATAAAAAAAAATATCGCATAGTTTTATGTGCCGAGAGCCCGTTGGGCTACCAAAGCTTGTTCGCGATTCTGAAACAACCAGCAAAAGAAATCTTTTTCTCTTTTGAGTTGTCATTCCTCATGACTTGGCCACGTGATGTGCATCCATCTTGACCACGACTCAGACCAACGATCGCAAGACAGAGTTAAGAATATAGTCTGTATTGATAGTCTGTATTGGTATTGATGAGACTATCTTATATTCCTTCGCAGACTTCTCTTCGTTAGACTGTTTTTTTGTTGAATTTTTAGCCCTTCATCCATCTTCTGTGGTGCCGCCGTGGTATTGTCTTATTCCTAGTCTGCCTCAAGATGAATTTGAGCCCTGTCTTTCCAAGTACTCTCGGTGCTGTATGCAGCCGATCTCACTCCAGTGAGAGGGTGCAGCTGGGACTGGGTCATAGACTATCAAGTAAGATAGCACGGGGGTTTGAAGCCGGGCAAAAACTAATAATGCCTCCATCGTCGGATTTGCGGTTATGTGATGGCGAAGAGATTGCATGTAGATGCCTATGAGCTGAACCAGCACACAGATTGCACTCACGGCAATCGTTAATAGTACACCCATCTTTAGAGTAGTGGTAGAAGAGAAACGAAAGGTTTGATAGTAGACAACTCTTGGTTGGCTCGATGTTTTCGAGTCAAGTGTCGCGTTGGACTTTCGCTGGGTTCAGCTTGAGAAGAGAAAAGGGTCAAAAGCGTTGCGGTCAAATCATGAGTGCTATCGACCCTCTTGCATGTTTTCAAGGCGTCGAGCGAATAAATCTCAAGGTTGTGAATAAAAACTTTGATAATAATAAACTCCCAAGATTGAGTCATCCAGGAGGCGTGATACGTGTAAACCATGAGAAGAAGCTTTCGAGGTGGTATTGAAAACATAAAAATTTACTGTTAAATAGTTATATTATCAAAATCTGGAGAATAGATCGAAACGTAAAGTGCGATGCCTGAATAAGGAGAGACGATGCCTAAAGCCCGTCACTTCTCTTCATTTCCTGTAATGAAGCTTAAGCTTAGGACGTGAGTGGCAACAAACCTTATGGTGATGGAGGGAAAGCTTCGACTTGCCTCTCTCACAAAGATGTGTGCTGGCCATATTCGCTATTTTGGTCTTGGAAACATGGTTTAGGGTTAACAAGCCTTTAATCATTTTATGTATAATAGCAAGACCAAGTATCACCGAGACATAAGGTAATTCTTTTCACCAGACCCGAAAGTCTATAGCCTGAGGGAATTGGCTTCAAGGGCAATAATTTTTACCTAAAATTTGGAAGCCTCTCAACGGCAGTGATTGCGATGGAGGCGTACATAGAATGAAGTTATCCGTGAACTTGTCCTTGGAAGCCAACAATCCCAAGTCTTACGCCCCAAGATAAGAGGTTGGAGGATGAAGTCAAGCTTATTCAGCCCTGGGATATTACTACGAACATAAATTTAAATCGAGGCTGACCTAATATGTTCCTACCCACTGACACAGCCCATCTTATGACCTCAGTATTTCTATCACTTAGGATCTAGGTCCCAAGTTTTCTGCCGTCCCCAAGATAGGGCATCTCCAAAGTCGCTGTTATCCTACAGCTCATCATTTATTGTCCCCGTCTCGTGCAATTGCCTCAGATATGTCGCTAGATCTTCTGTCAACCCCTCGATGATCTTATCTTCTACGACGCCATCATTCCATGTAATTCCCATCGTCAAAGGACCATTCTTAACACTTGCGACACTAATACTCATTGGATCACTCGCAACCATAACCCCATTGGTAAAGAGCATACGATGAATTCTCCTCTTATCCGCTTCCCCAGCTGCAATGGTTCCAATATTGCTAACTTCCCACGATCGAGCTCGTGGTTGGCCGTCCTTCTTCCGTAGGAGTTCCAACCAATTAGTGATGCTTGCGAGTGCCTCCATGCCATCGTCTGCTGGAAGTGTAGATGTCTTTTTCTTGATCTCGTCCTTGACTTTCCTTGCGTAGCTCCAGATAAGATCGTTTATCTCACCACCCTTTGCATCCTGAAAGGCAGCAACGGCTGATTGTTGGTGTTCATGCGACATATTGGTTATACAACCGAATAATGCGTCTTTGACGGCAGTGTCAACGTTTGGTGATATGTACGGACGCATACTTATGGGCGTAGAGGATATAAAGGCCTGGGCCGTGGGAATGCGCCTTGATAGTGATGCAAGGACAAGGGCGTGCAAAAGGCCCGTCATTGAAGTCCCATGAACGCGCGATTGTGCGAGAGCAGTTGACACGGCTGCTGATGGTATATCCAAGGAGCTCAAGCGGGCCTTATGGCGATTGATGTCAATAGGTTCCCCGGACCATATCTTTAGCGGTGCAGGAGTGAGGAACCAAGGTCGAAATCGTTTCCAAAGATCAGTAGCTCGGCCAGACAGCGTAGTTGTATAGTCGATGACCTTTTCTTGTGGCTCAGGGAGTACTGGTGGTTCAGGAAAGGAGAGAACTTCTGGGGCTGTCGGTTTCGGTGGCAGAGAGTTCAGTTGGGTGAGCAATTTCTCATGGAACATCCTTCCACCCATACCGTCCATAAGGGAGTGGTGAAAAGCGAAGACAACGCTCTCGAAGAAGGGAGCTCCGGTATTTTCCCTGACTCCATGCGGTTTACCAACGACAACGCGCCATGGAGGACGAGTCTCGATGTTTTGCCAATACTGATCGTGTAATTCACAATGAAGATCATTCAAACACTTATCATAATCTTCTTCAGGACCCCAAGTGCGAAACTCCACAAAATCGCTGAGTCTCATCTCAGGTACATGAGTAAAGTAGGCTTCGATGCTTCCTTCGCCCCGGATGCCTACGCGCAGCATAGGGTTCTCTTTGATAAGATTTGTTACGGCAGCGAGGATGGCATCATTTGGAGATGTGTCTGGAAGCGCATCAAAGTGTGCTGATACTACAACGCAGCGATATAAGCCCATCAGGTGATAGGCAGCAGATCCGGTCTCTCTGATACTTGATCAGCAGGTGTTGTTGAGCAGTGGGTTGACTTACAAGATACCTAGACGGCGAGCGGTACGGATCTCAGGGTTCTCTGCCATTTTGACCGTTAACTTGATTCAAGTTGAGATGGGCAGCTGTGATGTTCTGCGAAAGCCTGGTATCTTATTTCTCCTCAGTTTTACCAGCTACAAGTCACATAGCCTCAGGTGTCGTCATATCTATGATAGAATAGGAAGGAGGATCGAAACAAGACGACTTGGGATGAACTAGGGTAGCTTATTATCGCGTCTCACATCAGCAGTTGGATTAGATCCATATTTGGTAGAACAGAATGTGTAGACTCAATGCAGTAATATTTACAGTATTACTATTTAGCTTATACCGACGTTAAACTATTGGAGAAAAGACGTGGTTGACTAGGAAGAATTGTTCCAATGTCATGTTTGGCAGCATATAATACCGGTGCTTCAGGACTAATTTAAGCTTAGTGATAAGGCTGAGTTGACAGAAAGCCGCCCAGACCGTCAAGAAAAATAGAGTCAAAGCTAACATGTGCTAGCAGGTTTAGAAATAGACAAGATTCTCATTTGAGCCAGATCAAAATCGTCTGGGCGAAGGCCTAACAAGTTATACTTTTTATGACACTGCGGTAGTTGTAGATTGGTGATGCGCGGCAACGGTGAGTCGGACTGTGGAACGGTGACCCCACGGTCTCCACCGTTAATGACGGACACTAAGACAGGCCGCGTCTCCGTGGCCTCCAACGCGTTTAAGCCACGACTCGACAAAAACATTTGATCAATCATCTTTTGCGCGCGCTGTTGATGTTTTTGTTCGCGACTGTACAAAATACCCAATCTCCACTGCACGAACATCCGCTTGACCTACACAGACATACCTGTACGACTATTATCACTCGAGCGACTAGCTATCATCATATTGAACCACTCAGAATCGCTGTCGCGATGCAATGAACGCGCTGTCCACGACGACAAATAATATGCTATCAACCACGCCATAGCCACCTATAGTCACCAACAACTTTATACTGATGGATCGCGACAAGAGCTCGCTGGCCGAGCGGCCTAGTCAACTTATTGTGAAGCAATCTGGAAGGAGACCTCTTTTCGCAAGCAATATCCCGCGGGGAACCGACAGGAATAAAGAAAACGATCAAGCGCAACAAAACAATTCGAGGCTTGGCTCTAGTATACAAAGCAATGGATTCGCGCGATCGATAAATTCGGATCTAGACAGGCGAGGAAGCTCCGGTAGTCTTGGATCTCGTGACAGCAAACTGCCTACACCGAGATTTTCGTCGTCTGCCCGCAAACGACTCTCCATGTCCGAAGCTTTCCGTCTCGCTGCGAAAGAAGTTGAGGATGATAGCGATGGCACTCAGCCTGTTGATGCGTCGCCCAGTCCGGCGCCTCGAGTCTGGCGCGAGCGACATGAAGGAGAAGGAAATCAGATACGGCAGTCGTTGAGTCATGATCACCTGGATACGAAGGCCCCGAGTCGACCGTTTTCGCGAGAGTCAATCGCATCGAGAATACCCGAGTTGAAGAAAACGCCAGACAAGCCTGAGTCGCCGCGACGACGGAACTTTTATGGCAAGTCCAGGGCAGGACTTTCTTTTACGCCTAGAGAGCCTACACAAGAAAGTAACACGCCTGCACCTGCACCTCCAACTACAACTGTCAATGGGATCAGGCCTGAGAGTCGACCTGGGAGTGCGGCTGGATTGCGAACGAGCTCGTACTCGTTGAGACACATGCCTTCGAAAGACGACCTGACGAAGCAAGGACGAATTCCAGCTCTAGTTCCTGGTATTGAGGAATTGTATCCATCGATCGAGGGTCCAGATGGTCAAAACGAACCAGTCAGTTCACAACCAGCTGGGCAAGCATCCCCTGAAAAGAGCTTTGCATGGCAGGTGGACGACGATTTTACGGCTGGAGAATTACAAGTTTCGGATAGTCCAAGGCTTCGCATGGGTGCACGTCCGTTTGCGAATCGTATTCACTTTGATGAAGGTAGTGAAATCGACATCAACTCGCGGACGAGGGTAGCACCGCCAGGAGCGCGGAATACCAAGCTTGACGAGATTCGGTCACGAGAGGTTAGAACAGGAAGCGATATTCCCCTTGAGCCACCGCGACCACATAATACAAAAATAGACGAGATACGGGAGCGTGAGGAAAAGGTTGAACATCAAATACCCATACCTGATCGAAACGCGCCGAGACCGAGGAATACTAAACTAGACGAGATACGGCAACGGGAGGTTAATGGCATTCCCCGAAGGTCAATGGCTTCAATCAGGTTGGAAGAGATTCGTGAGCACAATGCAATGAGTCGCTCACGCTCTCCAGAAGATCGACCCAAAACGAGCCGAGGAATGGTCCCAGAGACAAAAACGACGACTGAAATCGAACCCAAAGAGCCGCCGCCTCGACCTAAATCTGCTTTCGAAGGGGCTGGCGTAAGTATTCCCGATACGCCTGTGACAGTATTCAAGTCGCGACGCGAGAGTGCGGAATCGGACCACCCCAAGGAGGATGGTGACTCAAAGGATGAGACAAGTCGTGCACGACCAGGTCTGTCGCACACACGTACTGATTCCCGAGACTTACTACGACGCCTGGCTCGGGCAACCAGTTCTAGTCCCGCGCCAGAACCTGAGCCGCGACAGGTGGCCGACAGTGACAAACCCGCTTCGCAGCCTCTAGAACCCAAACCTGACACTGCCTCTGCAATCCCCCACCCTTCTACCAGCAATGGCTACCGAAATCGTCAACATCGTTCTAACAGAGATTTTGACCCGAAACCTACTGTTTCATTTACTGGCCTGTCTCGAAGTCGTTCCTCGGAATCTGTTAAGAGTAAGAAATCCATGAATTCAGAGGCAGATCCCACAGACCGCATTGAGGCGGAGGCCAGTTTGTTTGCGCCTGGCGATAATCATTCGGAGAAGGGCTCTATGAGAGCGCCATCTCCAGAGCCTGATACCGACGATGCGAAGGATCTCGATGCGACACCTCGGCCAACAAAGCCGGATCCATTGACTATGCCCACGCCAAAGGTCACGGGCGCTTACGTGGAAACACCAGCGACGGTCAAGGTGGAGAAGATTGAAGTGAAAGACAAACAAGAAAAGCCAAAGAGGGAAGAAAGACCGTCGCGCCAAAGATCTGCATCGTTCCGTGATAAAAGGACGGATCGTGCTATGAGTGGTAGTGATAGGGACACAGCATCAGACCCGGGTACGGACGATAAACTCAGCACCAAGACTTCGTCGAGTGGGGTGAGAAGAAGGCGCACACGTTCTCTTTCACGGCGCAGAGGAACACTCAAAAACTCAGCAAAGCTTCCGACAGTCAAAGACGATCTAAAAGAGCTTCAACGGACACATCACATTGAGGATTCGACATTGGATGACCTTGAAGAGGTTCTTCTCGGCCGCAAAGCCCCATCTCAAGAAGTCGAGGCTCTCCTCGATAAGCTGCCTGAGAACCCGTCACTTGACGACGATTTCGACTTCGACTTGGAACTTGATACCAAACTTAACACACGAACCAACCAGATCGATCCCCAGAACGACAACTCTGATCTGGATCGACTCACTCGGATGAACAATACCCTCAAGAACAGCCTCTTCGGAATACATACCGCAGCAAGGGGCATTGAACGTCTTTCTGATCAGGTTAGCACCAAGAACAAGGCTGCCGAGAGCAAGGCAGCTGAGCAAAAGTCGGCTGAGCTCAAGACACCCAAAGAGGAGCCAACTGAGAAGAACCCCCTTGACCTTGTCAAACCCGAGCCGCTACTCGAAAAAATGTCGGCCCTTCACGACAACCACGGCGCAGGCACCGCCTTCATCACGCACTCCGACGGCAAAACGGTGTCTTACGTTTCACTGCCTATTCCATCACTTTTCCATCGCAAACCATCCTTTCGCTTCACATCACTCGGCCTCATTCTTTTCCTTATCGGTCTTTGGTATGCTCTTGAGTCGACTATGTGCCTCGCCTTCTGTCGCCCAACCAGCTGCAGCAATCCTCCCTGTGTCTGGTCCGTCGATGATCCCACCTTTGGAAATGCTATCCCCGTGAAGCTGGACCAGTGGACTACTCGCGGTCGTGGTCGCATCCTAGCTGGACAATTCAAGGAAGAAGTGGAGGATTGGTTCGCCGACGTCAAGGACATCTGGTATGATCGTGATATCACCGACATTGACATCCACAGCCTCTCGTTCGAACAGAAGCGTCAACATCGTCGACGTCTCCGCAAGAAGGGCCTTATCAAGCGTCGCGTACAAACACCTGAGGAACGAGCGAGGTTGGAGGCCTGGCGACGTGCACGAGAGGAGGAGGAACGACAGAAGGAAGCGAGAGAGATGGGCTATGAAATTTAGGTTGACGACGATGAGACTGTTGGAGGAGATACCAGAGTTTGGTAAATTATCTGTCTACTTTGGTCTGAGTGGCGATTCTACGGGCACAAGAGGACAGTTTACGTTGCTATGAAATGCATAATTGGAGCGGGCGTTCAAAGATACATTGTTGCACTTTTCAAGTAGTAATCATAATAGATGGTGGTGATATTTCAGATGGTATCAACCTTTTGCCCATATATAAAGAAAGCGGTCACATCCGCAATGCATTTTCCCTATCCCAACGCCATGCGCCTGCAAATACCGGCTCTTAATCCTCAATGCCGCCCCATTCATCATCATCCTCCTCCATCTCGTCACCACTCGCGGCCTGAACCCACGGCAACCTCTCATCCTCATAGCTTTCACCAGCGCGCGCCCTCACAGGCTTAACAGGACATCTCTTCAGCGCCGCAACAACGTCTCCCAAGCTCTTAACAAAGTTCTCAGCCTCAGGCTGCTTCAGTGCCTCCTCACGCTCCAACTCATCAACCCAAATATCCAGCGCATGCAATCTAATACCCACCGGGCTCTTTCGCAAATCTCCCTCCTTCTCAAAAGGAAACTCCGCTAGAATACCCACAATAGCCTCGACATCACCGTCCTTCCAGCCTCGCTCACGGGCTAGTCGTACATGCGAAGCAAAAACGCGACGGACGAGAAGAAGAAACTTTTCAAGACGGTACACATCGATGCCTGTCCACTGAGCGCCGACGACGACCCAGAAGGCGCGCAGCCAGGGGATAGTGCAGGCCGGTTTGAGGGTGAAGAGGAGGTTGGCGAGATCTGTTGCGAGACGTTGCTGGGGAATGGGTCGGTCGGTCATCCATAGGGCGTAGAAGAGACCTTTCCAGAGCTTCTGGGCGTCGACGTCGGAGAGGGTTGAGCGCGAGGAGAGAAATGTTGAGAGGGATTCTAACGAGGACATTCGAAGTTTGCGGTCTGGTAAAGTTAGCAAGATTTATGGGAAGAGAGGATTGGGTAGGACGGACCGCTTGAAGCGAGGTTGCGAATGAACGGCATTTGGGATTCGTGTTCGGCCATTTTGGAGGCTAGAGCGTCAATGGTTCTATTTTTTGGATTATGGCGATCAGAGAATTGAAGTTTGTGGGTTTGGGTTGCAGAAAGAGGGACGTTGGTGATAGTTTGGTTGGTGTTGAAGATGTAAAAGATGCTCTGCGATGCTGGGCAACTTTTTTTCTGGGATGTCGGATCTAGTGGGGGGGCCTCACCGAGAAGTGGGGCCGGCTCTTGTAAGGGACTTTCAGATGTAAAGGTCGGAGAAGTAACAGATTATTTTTATTATCAGTTTATAGTACACATTTCTGTTTTCTCTCTAAAATAAAAAAATATATAAAATAAAAATAAAAATAATAAAGGCCTATGTTTCTCATCTAATAGGTGTTCTCGATCTTTATCATGAATATATATATTACTGGGCTTTGGCAGCAATTACACTCTGCAGACTGAAAGGTCTACACACTTCAGCCTTTCCTTGAAGGTTTCCAGTATGAGTCTCACGCCTTTGAAAGAACGCCAAACACCTATTCCTATCGCCTAAGTATTCCAATTAAACAGGCTTAAGTCTCGTAGATTAACATCATTTATTCTTAGGCTTATTCAGCTGCAGTTTGTATCGATAGAGACTCAGCGAATGACCCCGCGCGGGGCATCCACATCAACTCAGGTTGACCGGGCCCAAAATTTTGAGGTCTCCATTTCGTCACTTTTTTATTCCTTCCATACCCTTCCAAACCAAGCTCTGCCTCAACGTCTGCCCAAGAGCTCAACCTATCAACCTCACCCAGGGCGGATAATTAAATATGGCCTCTTCTTCAACAGGCGAAGCCTCCAAGGCGTCAGAGGCGTCGTCGCCTCCCGTCGCCATCGTCGTTGTCGGCATGGCAGGTAAGCTACAGTACAGTTCTGATCGTTGCGCAACCTCACATCTAACCCTCTGCTAGGATCTGGAAAGACTACTTTTATGCGACGCATCAACGCTCACCTTCATCAGAATGACCAACCTCCATATGTCATCAATCTCGATCCCGCTGTGCTGTCCGTGCCATTTGAGTCCAACATCGATATTCGAGATTCAGTCAACTATGAGGAGGTCATGAAGCAGTACAACCTCGGTCCCAACGGTGGAATTCTTACATCGCTCAACCTCTTCGCTACAAAGGTCGATCAGATTGTCAACCTCCTCGAGAAGCGCGCTCAGCCCGATCCCGAGAAACCAGATCGCAAACCTATCGATAGAATTCTAGTCGACACACCCGGCCAGATCGAAGTCTTTGTCTGGTCCGCCTCGGGAACCATTCTTCTCGAGTCGCTTGCGTCTTCTTTCCCTACAGTCATCGCCTACGTTATCGATACCCCACGAACTGCATCCACTTCGACATTCATGTCCAACATGCTTTACGCCTGCTCTATCCTCTACAAGACCAAACTTCCCATGATTCTTGTCTTCAACAAGACAGACGTCAAGGATGCTGAGTTTGCAAAGGAGTGGATGACCGATTTTGAAGCTTTCCAGGAAGCGCTACGAAAAGACGAGGAGTCAGATGAATTTGGAGGTGGGGAAGGTGGTAGTGGCCATGGCGGTAGCGGATACATGGGCAGCCTGCTCAACTCGATGAGTCTTATGCTGGAGGAGTTCTACGCACATCTCAGTGTCGTCGGTGTAAGTTCGCGACTGGGCACTGGTGTGGATGAGTTCTTTGAGGCCGTTGAGGAGAAGAAGCAAGAGTTTCTGCGCGACTATCTCCCAGAGCTTGAGAGGAAGCGGGCAGAGCGTGAGGAGGCTAAGAAGGCTGCGCGAGAGAAGGAGCTAGATAAGATGATGCAAGGAATGTCGGTTGGTGGTCTACCAGTCGCAAAGGAGGAGGATGATTTGGATGTTGCCAGCGACGACGATGATACCGACTCAGACGAGGAAGCTCAGAAGCAGAGTCTCCAAGAGCGATACTCGGCCGCCATGGACGATAATGAGGATTCCGTCATGAAAGACGCCAGTTTCGCCAAGTACCTCTACAACTCACAGAAGCAGCAATAAAGAAAAATCAGCATATAGTGGCGTTTGGGGTATCATAACGATTTTATGTAGTTCATTGGTTTATGTTATGCAGGGTAGATATCGCAAGGCGACTTTGAAGGAAACAAAGAAGTAATCAAGCAGACTTTATCTTGTCATGCGCAAATCGTGTCGCATTGTCTATTCTTTTCATTCGACGTAATTCCCAGACCCCTAAACTCCCATCTCGAAATAACAAAGTTGCCACAACACCCTCATCTTTATTCTTTGCAAGTTTTTCTTTTGGTATAAAATATCGTCGGTGTTCATCGGGCCTCGAACTGAACCATTCTATAAGTACTATTAGTCTCAAAACTTCGGTACCAAATCGCGCATAACTTACCGCTTGGTGCGCTCCTTGTAGAGAACACGGCCTGCGCAGTGAGGGCACGCGACGAGGGCATCCTTTCCGAGGGTGACGCTGCCGCCGCAGTCACCGCAGATATAAGACATGACGTGGCGGACTTCGTGAGCGTCGCGGGTGCCGCCTCGCTGGCCGGAGCTGGCAGTGGGGATTTGGTACTCTTCACGGGGCATTTTGACGTTGTTTGATGGAGTTGGTGATTGATGCCTTTTTGGTGGTGGAGGAAAAGATTGGAGGTGCTTGGTCATGAAGGCGATGATGGGAAAGTTTGGACGGCAGAATTGGGCGGTGAGTGGGGGCGGGTACGTACCATTTTGATAAGAACGGCTTTCATGATCGATCTGGGATGCGTCAAGGGATCGGCTTTGATTCGAAGGCTGTTGTCAGAGGTTTAATGAAGCTTATCTGAGGTGATTTTTGAGTAAGATGTTTTAATTAGTATTTTCTCCTACTCTATCACCATTGATTGGGCCCTTTCTTCGTTGTAAGCCATTATTGCAGCCAAAACATGAACAGCTCAGTGATGAGTGATGCACTGCTCCGAGAAATACTTAGGTCGCCTAGACTACACGCAGTTAGATAACTCCATCTTGTTCCTGAACATCTCTCCAAGCGCAAGGTCGGTACTTATCTGATGGTTTACAAGCACAGGCCTAGCAATGAGTAAAAGAGGAACTGGGAACTCCAACTCTAAGCAAAAACCTAAAGGAACCTCCAATAGTTCCCCATTTTATGTGTAGTAGTCACGCCGCTGGTGCTAAGGAGATAGCTCAACTCTTATGCTGACCTTTAATCACTGAGGCCAAGAGAAACAATCGTTATCGGACAATTCAAGCATACTGCACCCCACAGCGATTAAACCTCCACTAAATACTAAATGCACTAAATCAAACACCCCCAGTTCCCGATCTCCAGTTCCTGGCAAGCCCCGGTCCATCATCGCAACCTCGGTTCCATCTCTCCACGCTCATGAACTTGACATCGCCAACCTCAACATCGATGTCATTAATATTTTCATTCAAATTTTTCACTACCTATCCAAACACACCCAAGCTCATATCAACTCATAACGCATACCTCGACGATATCATCGGCCATGTTTGACCCTTCAGCGCCCCCGACATCATCATGTCCCTTCTGCACAATCTCATCCGTCTTCGAGCCTTTTGACCCCTTAAATCCACCACCATCAACATCCTCACTCATCAACCCAGAGCTCGTATCACCCGCATCATTCATCGTTCTCTCAACACCAGTTCTAGTCGCCTTTCTCGACATCTTACCGCTAAGTCGCGGCCATCTTCTTCTCTGCACACGGCCTCATCGCCCTAAGCTCAGCGACGTGACGGCCTCTGAATCCGCGCATCTTGGCCGCTATCTGCGTGTTCTATCAAAAGCTATGGCTCGTGCGACGGGAATTGAAGATTGGAACGTGGTGCAGAATAACGGAGCTGCTGCGGCGCAGGTTGTACCGCATATGCACTTTCACATTATCCCAAGGCCTGAGATTAGAGCTAGTGGGAGGTTTAGTGAGAGCTTCACTATGTTTGGGAGAGGGAAGAGGGAGGAATTGGATGATGATGAGGCGGTCGTTTTGGCGGAACAGTTCAGGCAGAGTGTTGCTGCTGTGTTGAGAGAAGAAGAGGAAGCAGAGAAGCAACAAGAGAGCAAAGCCAAGCTTTGAGAGTTGAGGATCTGTTTCTTGGTACTTCATTGGCGTTCAGTGATCTAGGAGGTGAGCCTGATTTGCCAAGTGCTTGGCGATAAAAAAATTCATAGATTTCTACTTCTATATAATACCCAAGATATAAGTTATTCTTCACCAATCCATCATGCGCAGTACCCATTATCTCAAAAGAAACTCTTGATTAGCAAGGACCTAGCCTTAACCACTGTCACCTGTTTCTTCGATTCCATTGAGTGCCTCTCCTCCAGCCAAGTTCAGGTTAGATTCGATCCTCGGGAGGGTGGCCCCTTCTAGAACGACACTCCAGCTTTTTGGAGATCTGTTGCAACACCACTTACTGCCGTTTCTCCTCCATTTTGTCTCTCTCAAGTCGGCTGATGTCTGGTTGCGATGCAGAGCTGATCGAGCTTATGCCAGGCATGAATAGCCTCAGTGAATGGCCTCCGTTGTGTATGCCTTGGTAAATGTTATACGCCACGAGCTTGTGAGTCAGGTTACAGGTATGCAATTTCTCCAGTTGCTGGATCCAAAAGTTAGAGGTTCCAATGTTCGGAGTTCTCAGTCAACTAACAAGCTCTGCATCTCGGCCCATGTATCAACGAGTCTCGGTTCTCATAAGAAACCGTCAGTTACGTCGCATCTCTCGAACAAGGTCAACGAATCGAGTAAGTTGAGTAGCCCACACAAGTACCATAAACTCTCCTCGAGACATCGCCAGGCATGGATATACACAATGCAGTCATCATGCCAGAACATCATATTTAACGCAAATGACAGTAGAAGTTGAGATTCAGTATCTAGCCAATCGCACCGGGCATATAATATGCATATTAATAAACAAAACAACACAATGATATAAACGTAACCCTCCAATGCGTAAGCCTCAGTTCTCTGGTACCGATGTCAATGCAACTCCTAAACCCATTAACCGGTGACCGTTGACCTTAACCATCCAATCCAAGCATGCTTTGTTTTTGTGTTTTCTAATATTTTTAAATCTCTGACTCCGCCATTTTTTTGTTGTTATTCCATATTCGCCATCATGTCCGATCATTGCCTAGGTACCTTACGCCAACCCCTTTTTGCCAGTCCTTTACCATTCAGTACCTAAGAGAAACTATCTGAACATTTCTAAACCAAGCACCGTCGTGTATCAGGAGCAATTCGTCCCCGAAGCTCTCGTCTTTCTCTTTCTAACCTCGCAGTCTGCTTCTCAAGCGCACGAATTCTCTCGCGTGCGAGATCAAGCACCTCAGCCTTGCTCACACGACGATCATTGGCGATGCCGCCTTCTGTGCCGGGAGCAGGTAGTACGGCAAGCAGACGCTCAAAATGAGTGTTGAGACGCTTGCGGTATTGCTGCTCAACTTGATTGTGTGCAGCCCGCGCCTTGACTTCTTCTGAAGTCTCGCTGGGATGTCTTGGTTGAGCAGCAGCGCGCTTCTTGGGAGCACGCGAAGCAGTGCGTAGCTGCGTGGGATTACGCTTAGGTGCGTCTTTACCCTTTGTCCTTGACTTTGTTGCCGTTGAGCGCTTGCGCTTCTTGCTCGCTGGCTCCGACTCATCATCGTAGTCCTCATCGTCATCCTGGTTATCTTCCTCAGGCTCAGACTCGGCGGGTGATAGCTCGTCTGCCATGGGCGGCGTGGGTAGGAATGTTGCCGCTGGGGAGACATGAGCTGGCCATACGGCGCCGAGGGATGGACTGCCTGTGGAGAGGTCGTATCCTTCTGAAAAGGTGGATGAGGTGCGATGAGGAGGATGGACGGGAAATTGGCCCGGTGTCGTAGCATGAATGGCGTAGCCGTTGGAGGAGAAGTCTCCAAAGGAACGGTCAAGGTAGGCAAGGTCTGTTAAGGGGGAGGGGAAGACGGTGTTATCGAGACTGGGCGTCTCAGGAGACTGAAGAGGGTTCTGCTGCTGAGAATTGAGTTAGACATGTCTTTCTCGAGTAGGATAGCTGGATATAACTTACTGCAGAAGCCTCGTAGGGAGCATCTAAGCCGGAGAAAGGCATGGCGGTAGTATCGATACCGTTCATCCAGTCATCGGGTATGCGTCCAAAGCGCGCAGCGCTGTCTCCGTCGCCGGCGGACTCGAGGAAAGTCGAGCTCATCATTATTGTAGGCCGCGTGTGTTTTAACGGTTATCCGCAAATACTAGATCTAGCACGAGGTTGTCCTTGAACCCCGTCATCACGAGAAGGGAGTGGAACAACGATCCCGAAGAGTGTTTTCGGTTTCTCTCTTCTCTATGCTTTTTGTCTTTTGCTTGCTGAGTGTCTGTTTTTAAAAGAAGGGGGGGTTCTTGTTATAGGCAGTTAAGAAGGCGGCAGACTCGTAGTCGCGAGGCTGGTCGGTTGTCTTTTGCTGTCGACAAGCCGCAAGCCATAACGGAGCTACTCTGTTTTCTTTTCTGTGTTTCTTCTGTTTTCTCTTTTCTCGTCTAGCTTTTGTGGGATGGGCGAGAGTGGACGGGAAGACCGCGAGCTTACAGAGAAGGATAAAGATCACAACTACAATCTTGGGCTGAACAGGTCCCCTTTTATAACAGGCGTCTAGGGCACAAAAAAACTCGAAAAGAGTGCCAAGACCCAACGCTCGTTCGCAAAACTGAAAAAAAATACCACCATGCATAACTACTACCAACTAATCCATCGAGGGTGGTGCCAAAGTATGTAAGAGAGCGGAGGATGGGCCAAGGGGGCATGGCATTACGACACCGAGACGAGGCACGGAATACGGATAGTAAGGACACGGCCTCGGGCCTGATAAGCCGTGACCGGAGGATGGAGAATGGATGGATGGGAGGGACGGGCCAATGTGATGCATCACAAGTTCAGGTGCTTGTTATCCTTCGCTTAGAGCATGGGCGTGAGGCTTGGAAGGGGAAAAGACAGCGAGGGACCAACCAATGTAAAGATTGATAACTTACACGCCTTGAGTCAAGAGTATTCCGCAAAGGCCAATGGTCTACACGAGTTTGTCTTGGCACCTGTCAAGGATGGGCATTCTGTTAGTAAATCCGGGCCCCTTGGCTACCTAATAGCCACGTAAGAGGAAATATTAAGAGTTTCGTCACAGAATTATTCGATACTTGTTATAAAAGAAAAGAAACATTATTCTGTTAAACCTTAAGTCTCACCGAGTTAGAAGAGTATAATCAAGCATATCGTCAAAAGACATGTCGTCGTGTTAAACTAATACAAGAGCGGAAAATGACAGGATAAAAAAAAAACCTTGGGGTGGCCTGAGTTTATCCCCAGACCTAACAGGCGGGGCTGATCCCTGTAGGATGGGGTATCGTTGACTAACCTCAATCTCGTTTGCCTTGGAACAAGTCGTGGGGAATAGCCTCCTTTGCAAAGGCCATGTTTAGTTTTGCTTTGCGCCCTGTGAAGTTTTGAAGCAAGTGGTCACGAGGCAGTCAGTGACAAATTCCGAAGCCCCGAGTCGAATACTGTAGGATCCACTGCCTCTGTTGGTTCTTGGGTAATGAGAACTCGAATAATCCCCATTGTTGAGTCACCGTGTAGTATTCATGCCATCATTGAGAGGTAGTTCAGAGTTTTATTTTGTTTTACAATGGACCGAGGTTATCATGACTTTAGACTAACAAAAGGAAAACGAGATCCTGCTCGTTAGGCTTGGCTTTGTTTGGTTCGCCGAATGGTGCGTGGTACAGACATTGGCATGCAGCAGCATCGTATCAGACCACCCTGCAACGGCCATTACTGTATTGATGATCCTGCGGTACTGTAGGTACATGCTCACTTTTTAGAAACTAAAAGAATCTGGGGTAAAGGATGGATGGGTGGAAGGAGGAGCGTGGCCCCCGTCATTTGGTGTTGGCATTCGTCAGCTGAGGGATCAACGCCCTCACAGTTCAACTCTTTGAGTTGTTGTGTTGTACCCTTGACAACTGGACTGCAGTCATTGAGAAGATATCTTCTCTTTCAAAAGATGCTGTAACTCTATTCGTTTCATACAGCCTATTCATTTCCCAAGTTACAACTCCTCAATACTTCCCCCGCTCGCTTCTCTCCTTCACAACTCTTCACAGGATCTACGTACCTTCAAGACTCAAGAAATACGTCTCCTACGACAACACCCCCTATCAACCCCAAGAATAAACATCATGACCGTCAGCCAAACCCTCAACCTTCCCTCAGCCCTACCCGTTGCGGAGTCCCCCATGCCATCTGAACCAATTACAACACCATGGCAGGGGTTTTGCGTCTTTTTTTTTCATGACATCCCCCCTGGGAAAAAGAGAACGTCTCGATGTTTATTCCAAAACTTTATCTAAACGGGCAGATCGGTAAGTGGACACTGCGTGGGTAGATCAAGATAACGATCTTGGGAGATCTGATCTGCCTTGGCTAGATCTGTGTGTGCTCGGGTGCATGATCATGAATATGATACTGACGTGTTAGTAAAGGGGAAGTATGAAGGGGAGGTACACAGGAGTAGAGCAGTATCACGAAGTAGTGACTTTACACCAACACTATGCAACTCACCCGACACTCAACCACGGCACAACTCAAAGATAGTGACACTTCCAAGCACAACAATATCCAGAAATAGTTCAATGTGTTCAAAAATATATGGAGTAAAAGGAACGAATTGCTATACGAATAAACGAGTTGCCTCGCAGGTATTACTCGTCACCACCAGCTGTAACCGCCTTGGGCTCTGGGGTCTCAGTAGCAGCAGCAGGCGCCTCAGCAGCCTTGACTCCCTCTTTGGCTGGGGCAGAGACATCAGCAGTGTCTTCGTCGCCCTCAGCGTCCTCGTCTTCGCCTTCAGCTTCGGCGTCTTCGTCACCTTCCTCCTCCTCTTTCTCCTCGGCGTCGCCATTGGTTTCTTTGGCATCTGCCTCGGCCGTCTTGCGCTTCTTTACAGGAGGCTCAGCTGGATTGACATAGTCAGCATTCGGTTCAATGTAATAGGCTGTTTGCCAGCTTCTTGGTTTGGGGATGTGTAATGGGACATTGGATGGAAGGGATGGAAGTATGTATAGGTGCAGAGCTCTCCAAAACATCGAGAATAACTCACCCTGTGCATCAGCTTCATCGTCTTCTTCATCTTCCTCTTCCTCCTCGGCATCCTCATCCTCTTCGCTCTGTTCTTCTTCGTCTGCGGTGGAGACGTACCTATTCACATGTTGTCAGCCAATCGTCATCACCCAAAAACACAATCATCAGCAACATGATTTAATCGCGATATTTCACGACAGGATCCAACAATAAATAGAAAGAAAAACACAATGCGATCCAAAGGTATTTAAATTGGCGCGCCTGATTGGCCTCAACCGCGACATAGATCGCATCGCATTGGATCGATCTCGTGGTCGCATGCGACATCAGCCCTGCGCGCGCATCTTTTGGTCGGTCGCGCAACGAATAGCGCTGCGCAACAAGATGCGCGATTGGACAATTGAGAGCACCTCAAAAGACGATCGCAAAAAGGTTACTTGCAAAAAGGAAAGGAAATGGTACTCACTCTTCCTCCTCCTCACCATCATCGTCTTCAGGGAGGGAGACGAGTTCCTCCTCCTCCTCCTCGTCTTGCTTTCTCTTGCGGGACATGGCGATAGTTACTAAGCTGGGTGATGTAATGGGGTCTGGACAATGCGATTGACAAGTTTGAAAGATCAAGGTGCTTCTCTCGAGGGCAGGAGAGGGTTTTAAAGGTTGCACAAGGCACAGCACGAGATAGAGAAGCTAGGTAAAGCAAGAATAGAAGAGGAGAGAGAAGGAGATCCAAGGGGGAGTGGGAACGGCAGAGGGTGGGAGAGGCTGCGTGTGCACACTACCTACACGAGAGGAGAAGAGCAGCAGCCTGGCAACAGCAACAGTGACAATGGGAGCGATAGACTGCCCGAGAGCTTGTGTGAGAGCTGTCAATCCAGCCAATTGCGGCTGTCAGTCATCCCCATCACTGGATACACTCCATGACACTATGTAGGATACCTATCACTAACAAGACACATGTATGAATACATGGGAATGCAAGGAAACAATGCGAGAGCCAGAGGTACAGTCCCACGAGCCCGTCATCGATGGATGGATTGGGTGGCCCAGCTATGGTGTGGACAAGCTACCCGGAAGTAAGCTACCATTACGCTCGCTGCAAGGCAAGCTTTGCTGCTTGCGAACCACCAGATCAGGTCCGATCAGGGCGACCAAGACGCGCAACAGACTTGCGTCCAATCAAGATGGAGCTAGGGAGCTACCTGTACCCGGAAAGCATCCATGGCTGCTGGCTTTCGGATTTGGGTTTGGCCTCTCCCGTCTTAGCACCAAGGAACAGACAGGACAGAGAACTGTAAAGAACAGAAGGCGGGGGAATGGCCTAACCTTGAGAGAGTGAGGGAGGGAGAGAGCTTGGGGGGGATCTCCAGGTGGCTGGGCAAACAAAACAGCTTTGCCGGATATGTGACGTAGGACTTTCACATTGTAGCCAGAGCTGGATGGAAGTGTCCCGGAAATCCATAATCGCCGGGACTGGTCCATTTGTTTGTTTGTTATTACCTGTTATTGTGCCCCTGTTTCTTTTAAAGAGCTTTTGTAGCACGTAAAAAAAGATATGAGAAAGGCACAGCGCAATCGTTTGCATTCTTGTTTCTATCTTCGAGGGGTTGATACATGCCCTTGTCAGCAGCTATCGAGTCAAGAAGGACGAACGGAGCTCTTGAAGCTCTGTAACATCTCACTTTTCCAAGAGCTTGGGGGAGGGAAGCTTGGACCTCCCTCTCTCTGGGAATAAGTAAAACCGGGAGCGGATGACGGCGCAGGTTTCTCCGGCTCGTAATGCTTCAAGGATGATGCTGAAGTGAGACGAGTGCCCCTTGACTTACCGAACCGACGTCGGAGTCGGAGGGTTCGGTGGTGCGGCCGAAACAGAACTGGCGTCATCGAGCAGTGATATGATGCTGACGAGAGAGCTTGATGCTCTAACACCACCTACCCTGGAGACCCTGGAGTTACGATGAGGCATCCGAATTGCGTCTATGAGCGCCCGCAAGATGACGGCCTTTTGTTTCTGCTGACTGACATGTTCTTTTCGGTACTTACTTTTTGCTAGTGATTTGATAATAACATTGTTGCCCAACCTGACACGTGACGTTTACGCCTCTCAGCTGCATAACACTCGTTCGATTTATTGCCCAGATGTCTTTGCCATGTGCTCGAATCCGTGCTTCTCGCTAGCTGGACGACGAGACCAAAATCCTGACATTACTGAAAGAAGAAGAGTATTAAAATGATCAATGCGAGACTTTTGATATCGAAGAAAGGGAAGGAAAAAAAAAAAGTAAGGGCCACAGACAGTCTCAGGCCTGAGCGGAGTCAATGTCTTGTTCTCCCTGCTTCCGTCCCGTCTATCCGCTCGCCCTTGCCTTGCTGGCGTTATTTACAGTTTTTGATGTCGATCTCCATATTGCATCAATGGCTTACGTGCAATGATGACAGTGGCTGAGGGTTGTTGGTTTAGAGCACTGCAGCTGTGTCATATCAGGGGTTATCTGATGCACGCAGAGATGAATTCCAAGGTCCCGGGTAGGTTACCCAACATGAAGTCAGAATTCTGAGGGTCTGATCGAAGTCTTGCAACGCGATACCAAGCCACGAGGGCGAAAGTAAATTGAAGACCCTTGATTTAAATTTCACAGAGAGACATCTGTCAGCTCACGGCTGAAACATCCGTTCTTGAGCGAACTGAAGTTGCGCGGAATTCAGCTGAAAGGCCCTTAAACTTGGCCATGACCCTTTGCATTCAATTTCGAGTTTAGCTTCACCTCAACAGTCACTATCGAGTGGCCAAGACGGGAACTGTTGTCTTTGCCCTGCGCAATCTGGATCTCTTCAGTAAGACGAGACCTTTTAGTACTGAACGAGACGTGATCCGTTGGATTGCTAGTTCGGGGTGGCTGCGCCTCGATCATCATATCAAAGAACACGATATAACGCGTCGTGCTAAGTGTTTTGTTTGTGTTTGCATAAACAAATATGTCACTCTTCCTGGACAACGGGTAATGAATGACGATGGGGGAACAGATGACCCGGTGGTTCGGAGTGGGCATGTGTAATTTGGAAGTTACCGAGATGAGCTTCGGCATCTAACCTGGATCTTAGAAACATGCATGAATTTGTGTTCACTTCACCCGCGTTGTCTCACGTGCTATTAACCCATATCTTATACAGTCTCTGAGCTGGAATGTGAAATTCTAATTCTATATCATAAAGTTCGTCTAATTACACCTCAAAGGAATACGCAAGTCTGACGGATTCGTGTCTAAGCCTCGCGATCCTGCAATTAATATGTACTCAGCAATTGTCAGCATACGTACGTACTAAAATGCTAGCAAGCCTCCTTCGCCTAACTAAAAGATGCACTTGTCAATGGATGCCTCGTGCCTGACAGTCCAGCTCAGGACAGGGTTTCCACCAAAAAGCGGGGAGTCTTAGCTGACTTTCTCAAAAGTTTCCAGAAGAACGTGTCACTAGCAGTCAAGTCAATATTGTTTCCGATCTGCTGCAAAACTTAGGTTAATCTTATGTTGACTTTTTAAACTTTCCAGCTGCAGAACAGAGAGATTAGCAGACACTGAAAGCCCCGCATGAGTGGTTATTCCTCACTGCACTAAAGCAGTGAGATGGAGTTTCAAATGTTTGAGTTTCATTTTTGTCAGACTATTTCGCCACGCTGAAGTCATTCTTACACTGAGGATGCTGCTTGGTGATCTTCCCCTGAAAGCCAGTGGAGATTGTTATAGAATCGCCGAATGCAAGGCCAAGCGTTGAGATTCCTCTGGTTGACGAGACGAAATAATCACGGAGCACGGAGCGAGACGAGTTGACAGTTACATAATCCCTGCGTGTCATCTCGATTCCATGTAGATCCAAGAATTCGAACTTCACCAGAAGCTCACCGGAAGTGCAAGGGTCAAAATCCCACCAAAGCTGATCGGCCTTCCCTCCGCATAAATCGAATTCAATCGCTAGGGACACAGTAGTAATGCAATCGTGATAAAATCGAGATTGGACAGGGAACCCGCGCGGACTCGTCCATTCATATTCCTATAGTTTGGTAGTATGGTACATCAGCAACGCTATGCAACATAACACGGCCCAGGGACATGGACTCGGTGAACTTAAGTTTAGTCTACTGGGATCATGGATGAATGAATGATTAAATGTTTCTTCAGCTTTGTGCCTTGGAAGTTGTTATCTCATCGATGTAATAGCTGATGGATAATATCGTGGATACGACAGAAGCCATTTCATTAATTTCCAAATGTTTGTCTTGGCTAAAATGCATGGGGATAAAAAGGAAAAACAGGGTTGCATGGTGTCCCTGCAGCGGAAGATCCAGGTACCAACCCAATTTCATTGGCTGCCTTTTTCTCGCTCATCCACTATTGATCTATCTTTTTGACGCCATCAAAGTGGTCGACTTTCTCGTGCTGCCTGCAAGGCAGAATAAGCCTAAGCAGAGCATTTTCACACTAGCTGAAGAAAAAGAAAAAAAAAAAAAGGGAGATGACTGCCCGATGTGGGTAATCTACCAGTCGGGCATCCAGTCCGCGACGCCGCTTTTGTTCTTTTGGGATTGATGGAGAGACGTTAACACTCACGGGAGGGACCCGTTGAGACGGTGCTGCGCCTTTGGGGTCGGGCCCCTTTGCCGGGGAATGGGCTAACGAGAATTGGAGAGGCGGGCTTGAGACGGTGGTTTCTAAAACCCTCTACGCGAAAATGCATATTAAACCGCTAATGGATTTCTACCTGTGAGAGCTCCTTTCATCCAACGAATTGTTGAGGTGGTGGTGCAGAAGCAGTTAAATGGCTTCAAATTGTGTCAAAGGCTGTTTTGGTGAGGAGGGGCAGGTTTAATTTGCATCTCATAGTCGAGAGGGAAGGCCCTCTGAACTCCAATGATACGTGTCTGAATGAGACGAACATAAGGGATGAAGGATGTGTTGCGTGATATTATATACTGCCTCTAAGATATACCTGGTTGATGCAGGCCATCATCATAGCGGCTATAGTGTAGATGATATTGACTGCGGTTTGTGAGAAGTGACAGTGTATCTGGATTGCTGAGTTTCTGATGATCTCTGCTCGTATCAGCTAACCCTGCACCTCTTTTTTGAGATTCATCACAAAACACTAGATTATCTAGATTGTCTCTTTGCATTTCAGTGTGGTTCATGTTGCGCTGGCCAAGACTGATGTATCCAGAAACTCTGCTCTCCCTTAGACATCCTCGGATTCACAAGCACCGTTTTCGCATATCACATGAACCGTTAGAACCCCTGTTTTTCACAAGCTTTCAATAGTTATCACCACACCAATAAGCATATTCCTTCATGATTACGCCATTGAACCAATTCCAGTTCGATCTTGACTGTTTGTTTCTGTATTATCCCATCAAACCACAAAACTGGTTCCTGTGAATTACCCTTGTTCTCATTCCCAGACCCCCCGCCATCCAGGCCTGTTTCGGTCAACTGACTCGATATTGGCCCCCTCTCACCATCACTTTAGCGTGCGAAAAAGAGACCTTCCCAGCTGAAAGGGCCCAGCAAAAGAACCAGAGTTGCTTCCCCGGGGGCCCATTCGGCCAATGGTGTTGTCTGCGACTTTTGGTCGACTCATTTTCTTCTTGGTCATAGATGGGATGAACGCGAGAGAGAGAGGAGGGTGGTGACAAACAGAATAGACCAAACGGAAAACACGCCGCAGGGGAGGGTGAAAGCCACGAGGTATGCGCCGCAGACGGTCCAGCAGCATCCATACAACTTAACGGTCACAGTCGTACAAATCACATTGAATTTAGCTTGGAAGGCCTCGTTCGATCTTTTTTGTCAACCTTGCGCCCCTTTGCCTGCTTTTGGTGGATAGAAGAACCACCATTGAATTTTTACTTTTGATGTGCTTCTTGGGCCTCGTCTAGGCTGTTTCTTTTCCCCGCGCCACCTGCTACTGCAATCGCGACTTTGTGGCTCTGAGTGAATCCAGTCGCTCTCCCTTGTCTCATTACTCAATTCCTTGGATTTCATCCCGTCCGGGCTGTCTGTCCACTGCGTCCAATACTTTTCTCTACTCGACTCCCGCATCAAACACCGACAAATTTCATGACCGAGCTCCTCCTCTAGCTTCTCAACTTCCAAGTTTTGCAAATCGATTGAACCTCCGATTCTCGGTTTAATCACTCGTTTGGGTACATCTCGTCTCCCTTTAGAGCCGGAATTCTTATTACAGCGGCGCCCAAGCTCCCCTGTTGGGAGCGACGATACCCCGGTCAGCTGCTTTTTGGGCCTGGGCTGGGGCTGCGGAATATCCTTGTCCTCGAAATTCAACCTACCCGCTCTGCCAATCCAATCCGGCTTCCCCGTCCCTGTCGAGAAAGTTAACGCTCCGTGCAGGGTGCTGCTGGCTGTTCTTTCTTTGCGTATTTGCGAGTTTTTCGCTCTTAACTCTTGCTTGGACCTGAGCACAGGCTGAAGTCATTCATTTGGTTGTCTTGTTATTCTCATCATCACTTTCGACTTACTGGATGCCGGCTGGGTTTTGTTTTGTCTGTGTCAAGACGAGATTCGGCGTCCGTTTCTTTTAACCGTGGGGCCTCAACACCCATCATTTTTCCATAGGAATCATACCTTTAGCCAGCCCACACCGAACCGACTTTTCTCGAAGACCAACTCTTCTCGCATTCATTCCTCAACACCGATCGACTTCTTGGTTAGATAGCTGTGCTGGTGACTGAGTTTCTTGCCACCCTTTTGTGCAGCTTGTTTCGAAACTCTGGAACGATCTTCGACCCTCGCTCACGACCCGCCGAAACCTTCACCACCAAGCCAAGCACCGCTTTTTTGCATCTGACTCGACTTTTGCCAAATTCCAGTTGCAGATCGAATACCTTTGTTTTAGATCCGACAGCAATGGCCAAGAGCTATTGCTATATTTTATCAAATCCGATCTCTTCATTTTCGAATATCTGCGCTGCTACGGTCGGCGCACCTTGTCGGAGAACGCAGTACAGTGACTAACTGAACGTTACCAACCACATCACCGACGAAACGACGAATACGACCCCCCAAAAAAAAAAAAATCGATACCCTGGTATACAAAGCAAAACCTCGTTTTGAAAGCAGAACTATACCTGCCCGCTGGGCGACCATAGTTTTTGCCAGCCTCTGGCGCCCAGCAGCAGCATCCTGATTCTATCTACAGCCGCCAAGTGCATCACACCATGGCACCCCTCGCTATTTCTGTACCCGACGCTCCGGGTTCACCACATGCAACCCGAGGCAAGTTTGCCTTTTATGGTAATAGACAACGGGATAGTGAGAATAGCAGCCTTGCACCAGGTACTTCAACAACAAGTGATGCATCACCTTATGCCTCACCTATGACTTCACCGTCGATGTCTCCATTAGCATCTCCTCGGGTGCAGATAGTACCGTTTGGATCCGCCTACCGCCATACTCGCCAACCCTCTGATGAGTCTCTGTCACATTTACCTCCTTTGCCAGTTTCACCAAGATGGGATTCAATGTCAAACCCTTCAAGATTTGTTCTTGGACAATCGATATCACAACGAGCAGGATCCCCATTTGACTCTCCGCACTCGCCCTCACCTTTAAGCTACGATACTGCAGCAAGCACTCCTGTGGAATCTCGAAACACGTCTCCGACATTTCTGACATCCAAATCGTCACTGGCTGACCTGCGCGCCTACGACAGCCATCCACCGACCGTGGAGAACTTCTCGCGGCCGCGGAAGCAAAGTATCCGCCAGCCAATGACAGACGCGCCTAAGCCACGACCAGTCCACAGTACCCTAGCTACTGCCACCGCTAACGCTACCGCGTCTGCGACCGCTACATCTCCCTCTACCCCCGGCCCCAATCCCGCCGACCAGTACCTGGAGCTTGTATCACCATCGCAACATCCCCTATGGCCTCCTCCTCCTCGCCCCCGCGGTCCCTCAGTTTCATCTTGTCAGTCTTCTTCTACTTACTACTCGGTCCTCTCTCCACCTGCCAACGACTTTTATGATCCTCGAGCGCCCCGTGCTCGGACGGCCAATGGTGCGACATCATCCACCGCACGGCCACCTTTAAGCTACTCCAACCCAGGCTCGGCTTCACCGAGCCCTGTCGTCGCCCCGTGGATGAGTGGTGAAGAATTTAGATCGAGTTTTCGCTCTCAATTCACAGAATCTACTGCTCCAGGAACTGCAGTCACTGAGAGAAGTAGCGTCCTTACAAAGGACAGCTCTGTTACATCGTTATATCCGAGCCCTGAAGGCGAGGCGGAGCCAGAAGCCAACCCTGAAAACGACAACGACCCCGAACACGACGAACCGAGTCTTGAGGATGTTATGGGCATGTACGAGCAAGGTTTCGACGACGACGAAGACGACGACGTACACTACCCTGACCACCACCACAACAGGAATTCTCGACCCGTGACATCAACCTCAGACATGGATCAGCGACAGAGCATCAGAGACGATGCAGATGACGAGGACTTCCCTCAACGCAAGGTCCAAGATTCAAACTCGACGCTTGACATGGAAATTCGAATGTCCAAGATGATCTTCACCCACCCAGCCTTCACATCATCCGTTCCTCACATCGCTGAAAACTACGGTCACGGAATGAATGAAAAGCGAGATTCAGCCAAGTCTTTGGACTCTGAACCCTCTCTGAATGAACAACCTTCTTCCACTATCGAACCGACTCCTACGAGCGCACCACCTGTCTCCGCGCCTCTCTCACCCGCTCGTGAGCCTTCCGAGCGACCCGAAACCCCTGACTCTGGCCGCAATATTGACTATGCTTCGGAGCCCGCACCTGAACCAACGCCGATAGCAGCACCCGCACGTGTTCCCGAACCTCAGCCTGCTCCTGCTCCAATATCCGAACCTCCTCCACCAGTTGTAGCACCTGAGCCCGTCGAGCCCGAGGACCCTGGTTCTCGTGACCGATATGGTTTCAAGAAGGAGAACCAATACGTGACGCGACAGCAATACGATGCCTGGAATGCTGGATATACCGAGTATCTGGCACGCCGTCGGAAGAAGTGGAATGCCTACCTCAAGGATAATGCTCTGATGACCGATCACCCTAACCGATTCCCTGCTCCCAACGCGAAAACAAAGCGCTTCGTTCGCAAGGGCATTCCTCCGGAATGGCGTGGTGCAGCTTGGTTCTACTATGCTGGTGGACCAGCCATTCTTGCAAAGCACTCGGGTCTCTACGATAAGCTAACAACGAAGCGAGCTAAGGACGTTGATGCTGAAGCTATCGAGCGAGATTTGCATCGGACATTCCCTGACAACATAAAGTTCAAGCCTCCCGGCGGGATGGACACGGCATCCAGCAGCGCCCGAGAAAGCCAGTCAACAATGTCGGACTCTACTCGCGGCTCTAGCCCTGCGCCGCCAAATGTGGACGGAGAGACACCCATCATCACTTCTCTTCGCCGTGTGCTTCACGCATTCGCTGTGTACAACCCCCGGATTGGATACTGTCAGAGCTTGAACTTTCTTGCTGGTCTTCTTCTCTTGTTTGTCGACACTGAGGAGCAGTGCTTTTGGCTTCTCAATGTCATTACACGCATTTACCTTCCTGGCACCCATGAGATGAGTCTCGAGGGTTCCAAGATTGATTTGGGTGTTCTAATGACTGAGATGCGCACCTCGATGCCTGCCGTCTGGGACAAGGTCGGTGGCGAGCTTGAGGCTGATCCCAACTCACGACCCTCGACAAGCAAATCGATCCGCCTTACTCGCTCGCGTCGCAAGGAACTTGCACGCATGTCAACACCAACCGACCGACTTCCACCCATCACTCTTTGCATGACAGCCTGGTTTATGAGCTGTTTCATCGGAACACTCCCAATCGAGACCACTCTTCGAGTCTGGGATGTTTTCTTCTACGAGGGCTCCAAGACTCTGTTCCGCATTGCACTGGCCATCTTCAAGCTAGGCGAGAGCGAGATTCGAGCTGTGGCCGATCCCATGGAAATGTTTGGTGTCGTACAATCAATGCCACGCCGGCTGATCGACGCTAACGCCCTCATGGAGGCATGCTTCAAGCGACGGAATGGCTTCGGGCACCTCAGCCAGGTCCAGATCGACGAAAAACGCCAACAACGTCGAGCTAAGGCACAGCTGGACCGAGTTCGTCAAGGCAAGACATGGAATAACTAATCGGAGTCGGACAACAAACAGCCACCACTGTCTACCCCGACCCGAAACACCAGGAAATTAAACGTCTGGGCCGCGTCAACATATCACATTACCTCAACCCCCTCGACACTCCTTCAATATCTCTTTTTACTACCTCATCTTCCTTCTCATTTCGGTACACCCTAGCTCGCACTGGCACAGCCGCACAGGTGTGAGCCACCGAACCTTATCATGGAATGGCGTTTCAATGGAAGGCATGGTCTACTTATCGATTTAGCCGGCATTGTGTCTTCGTTTTCTTCATTATTCTCTTTTCATTTTCAACCTTCCTTTCAAAATTTCCTACTTTTCTTTTTCAGCTACCCCAGCATCGGGGAGCTTGTTCACTATGTCTCAAAGCAGCGAGGAGGGATCAGCGTTGGACGGTTGGAATGTACAGGATGGAATGGAACCTAAAAAAGGAACATTGTTTTATACTTGATGACGATAGTTTACGGCTGCATTGCGACAAGACAAACAAAAGCACCACCCACAAAGCCTATCCTGTTGGGAAGAGAAGATTTTCCACAAGAAACGGCATGGCTAGGATGCAAAGGAACTGGCAAAGCCAGGTCGGTGTCTGGTTTTACATATAGATGGCGGGTGGGGGAAAATTACGTATGAACTGGGTAGAGCCTTATTGTTGAGGAGTAGATTTGGGGGATACCTTTTTTGATACCCTAATGGAATGAAAGATAATTACATGACTGTCTTGTTTGCCTCCGCGTGGTCTATTGATGTCTCACAGTTGCCCACAGTTCGATCTGTCTAAGACAAGGCTTTGGGGAAATAAGCAACAAGCGCAAGATCAACCTATGATAGGAAATTTTATCCTAAACTTCTCGAAATTACATAAAGTTTCATTAGATATTAAAGAAGATCATATCATAATCTTCTCTAATATTGTTTTAGTCAATACAAGCTATCCAGGCCAGAGGCTTACATTCGGAATGTTATTTCTCCTCTTACGGTACCCAGTCAGGCGATTTGCTGGGGATAGATGTTTCATGATAGTCTTGTGAACAGAATATTGCCAAGTGAGACAAGGTCAGCCATATTGCGCTGAAATAAGAGAGGGGATAAGATAGGCATTCATTCATAAATGTCAACAACACTGCTGGCCCTTAGGATGCAAAAATAAATAGTTCATCAATTTTAGGATTCATTCTATTACTAAACTTAAGGGATCTAAAGCCGAGGTAGTCTAAGATTTCTGTAACTTAGGCCAGCGATCTCTCGTCTTCTTGCTCCTCCATCGTATCTCATTTTGTCTCATTTGGCGTTGTTCAGGTCGATCTAGGCAGTGGCAGGAAAGGAGGGCTGACACATCGCAGACTGCTCCACCTGCTTCTTCGCAGCCTCGTCAAAAGCGGCACGGTCGTTCTGATACTGTTGCGCAATACGCTCCTCAAGGGGGCTATCGAGCTGTGGCTCTTCTAGTAGGTTACGGAGGGCCTCGAGCACGGCGTATAGCTTCGTGCTAGGCTTCCACGAATCGGGCTTGAGGAGGCCGAGGCAGATGTTGCCTAGGCTGTCATTTGTGACGTTGGGATGGTAGATGCGCGTGACGAACTTGACGACGGGCGGCTTGAAGGGGTATTCGGTCGGTAGGTTCAGCACGATGCCGAACTTGCCTGGGTGGTAGGGAGTAGAGGCGGGTGCCGTGAGGGTGACGTGCCAGGTGTGGATAGACTCGTTTGGAGGAAGGGAGACTGTGAAGCCCTCAGGCGGGTTTTGCGAAATCTCTGCGAATTCCTGGGCTGTGTTAGTCGCTGGTATGAAGCAAGCAAGCAAGCAAGCAAGCATGGAAGGGAGGAAGATGTATGTACCTTTGTGATACGCTTTGTCGACATTGTAATATAATCTAGCCTGTGGACTTGTAGCTTTCTATTTGCGGGGATATATTCTTGATATTCTCGATGTTGAGACGGCGATGGAGTTCGTTGTCTCGTGCAATTTGCGTGATGAGACAGATTGATGTTGGATGTTGGAAGGGTGTAAACTGTAAAGGTATGACGATGGTGGGGTCCAGCCGATTTGGAGGCAACAGTCTACCTTATACCCGGGCCAAAGTCTCTGAATAAGGGAGCTAAAAATACTTAGCTAGTAAAAAATTCCACTAAGTCTTTACTAATATTATCATAAACTTATAAATATTTTTATTATTAGGACCCAAGTTCTTCAGTTTTTCGCCATCTCGCAAGTAGCTGTGTCCACCGCAGTCAATGAATGAATGAATGAATGAATGAATGCCATTGAAGCTTACAACAGCTTCTGTGGGGCTGCACTACATCACTGTGAAACGCAGTGGAGCACCTCAGTGAAGCAGCCAGAAGGAGCCTTTATGAGGGTGCTCGATTCAGATACAGAATGCAGAATTTAGGAAAATTGGTCAAAGGTTAAGGTTTGCCAATACTGAAATAAACTTAGCTAAGCTTGTAAAAGCTGGTCTAAGATTTCTGCCACCTAGCATCAAGTCTCGCGTTTTCTTGCATCTAGGGAGATGGTGATAACAACCATATGGATAAGAGCCGCCTAAAAAACACCAAGTATCCTACTTATCCAACACAATATGAAGAAAGACCTGAATTTGCGGACCAGTCTGCTAACCGCAGTGCGGCACTTCACCGCCTGTTGATGTAAGAGAAGATAGATAACATGGCGCGAATCACGAGAATTACAATAGCTTTAAACCAATAACAAACCCCGATAGGCAAGAGTATCTCTTCATACAGAGAGATGACTTGCATTACTATATCTTCAAACACTGAATCGAATCACACATCACCTGAAACTCCCTGAACGAAACTTTTACCCTACCAAGGACTTGAATCGTCAATTAGCTTGCCCCTATACCATACATCCTCCATCCATTCCTGTATATCTAAACATCCATCGATAAACATTCTTTTGAAACAGGCCATATCGCTCACTCCTAACCATCGGTACCACTGCTCCTGAATGTTGCGCACAGCGCAGCATAGTGATGTGTAAGATCCAGCACATTCTGGGGCAGGCTAGTCGCTTGAATAATGCTTCGGACCTTCACTGCCCCCTCGTCCTCGATCAGAGTCCGTATCGTGTGCAGAAGCTCCGGGCTGAACTCGCTGTACCATCGGTACTGCCATGTCACTAATCGAATGACAGATGCCACTGTCTCTCTTGTGCTCTTTGTCTTCTCAAAGACACGTAGGATGCCGGCGAGAGCCTTGGGGCTGAATCGGATTGATAGGCATGCGCGATAGGCCTCGACGGCTTCGTCAACGTGTTGAAGACGCTCGGCGAGAGAGCCAAGGATTTCCCACTCTTCTGCTGACTTTTTGTACTGCATCTGTTGAGCGCGATACTGAGCCATCTGGGTACGCCAGATTGTGTAGACACGCAGGTCTTCGTACAACACCATGAAAAGGCTATCTAGCCAACGCTCACAAAGGCGCTTAGTGTTGAGCTTGGACAAATGCTCATCATTCTTGGTAGTCTGTAAGATGTTAGTTTGGCTCTCCGGGCTAAGTTTAAGGTGCTTACCTCGCTGTCAGCCTTCGCCTCGCCTGGGTCGATGACATTAGAAGGCTTTTCAATCTTGTTCTGTTCGCTGGTACCATTGGTGGCAGGGGCTTCCTCGTTGGCTTCTTCAGCTTTGGCATCTGCCTCAACAGGCTTCTCTTCCTCCTCCTTCTCCTCCTCCTCCGCCTCATCATCCCTGTTGGCGGTCTGATCAGGGGTGCCCCGCAGACCATCTGTGCTAGGGGTTCGTTTCGCTGAGGCAGCGGGCTGAGTAGCCTCTTGCTTCTCTGTGCGATACTCATCCTCCATCACGAAGACGTTACTCCTGATCTTCAGCAGCTGATCCCAGCCGATCTTGGCAGTCATCTCGGTCAAGATTTCGTATGCCTTCTTGAAAGTACCTCTGTAGGATGCTGCTCGCAGGTTGAGCAAGCTAGGGTCGACCTGTTCCGAGTATCGCGACTCAGGCTCACTATCGATTTCATCAAGACGGGTCTCGGGGAGGGTTGGCAAATGAACTTCCTTTGGCTCTGGCATTAAGGGTGTATCCTTGTCCTGGTAAGTGAACATAGGGCATGAATTGAGGATGGTGAGCGCATTGTCCCAATCTTCCATAGCCACGTAGACCTGAGCCAGTCGAGCCCAGGTGCTGAACTCGGTCGGGGCAGCGACAGTAGCACGATCCGCACAACCAAGCGACATCTTCAACCTCTCGTCCCTGAGCTCAGGAGTAGGGGCACGCTTGGCCTTGTGCAACAGAAATTCGGCTTGAGTGTCCAGCATGACATAGTCCATGGGGGTTTCTTGCAAAGACTGGTGAAGCGTTCGGACACCAGCAACCTCCTCATGTCCCATGAACATGACCTTTGCTAGTAGAGACGACACTTCGACGCTTTGTGTTCGAAGCTTCTCAAATAGGTTGATTCCAGAGGCATATCGTCCGGTTGTCTCGAGGTACTTGAGAAGACCCGTGGTGAGGTGGTTCGACACGTTAGTAGGCACCTGAACCACAGAGTCGGATCCCAATTGCCATCCTAGATAGTTGGTTAGCCTAGGTCGAGTCGCTCCAAGGGGGTGACATACCCCTGAAGAAGAGCTGTTCTGCTGCATGGAGGAAACGATGCTCTGTTTCAGTGTTTGTGACAGGGTTGAATCTTCGAACACCCATGATCTTTCGAATGGTATCGCCACTGCCATCATCTGCGTATGAGTAGGCTCGAAGAACACTGCATAGATAAGTCTCCAGCCAGAGCTCCTCTGAAGCCTTTCTCTTTTCGCCTCGTTCGTCGACGCAGTAGCTTTCTACAGTTCCGGGGATCGATACGTGGACGCGCATGTCGAGTCGTGAGAAGGCATTGTAGCAGCTGTGAAGTATTAGAACCCGCAATCGCTAATGCATGAAAGCGCATAGGAGTCATGACGTACCTGTAGACACCCTCGACAATCTTGTTTGTCGCATTTGGTCCAGATTCTTTGTAGGTTAGGGTATTGATGTATGCTGCTAGACTAGCAGAAGAGGACGCATCGACACCAGTGACATGGTGGTAGACGCCAGTCTTCACATATCAGCTCCTTGTCTCCCTTGCGCCGAGGAGCTTGCGTACCTGTTTAGCTGGGTTTCGAACGGCGTGCTTGAGAAGGTGAACAAGATCAGGAGGACCAAGTTCTCTTAGACTAGAAAGTGATTCGGTTCGTGCATCGATCGACTCGTGGAGGATCTCCTCGGTGATCCTATCTCGAAATTAGCTGTATGAATGCCAAGCATCTTGATAGTGTTGCGCACTCAGGGACCGCCGGCGCGACCATGACGACGAGCTCCTCGTGAATCGCTAACGGAAATCGGGGTTGAAATCGAAGCGAGAATTGTCGAAATTGACTCGTCTAGAGAATAAAGGGGGGAAATACTCGAGATCGGTTGTGATTTCTTTGTTCTCGGCTCGAGGACTGCGGAGCTGGTGTAAGATGTTGAAGCCAACCGTTGCTGGTCCCTCCCTAAGATCTGGCCTTGCTCCTTTGCTCCTTGATAGCTGGAGCTACGTACTGAGTTAGTCCAGGCCACGTTAGGGGCCGTGCAGCTTAAAACACCGCCACACCCACGTGCTCATACTGCTGTGCAGCAAACGAATTCCGTGTGTGGCACAATAAACAATAAGTGGCTGAATTGATCCGCGTCCTAGAACGCGCTTTCGTCAATTAATGAGGTGGATGCCAAGCATGTCGATTTGACTCCAAACCCTCATCAAACTAGCCAGCTTGTTAGGATATATCTTTTATCGCAAACACGAATGTCGGCTATTGCTTCAGAAGCATTGCGACCGCCAATATGGTATGACGTCCAGAATAATTAGGGATTTTTTGCTGATTAAATACCCAGCCGGCATTCCAAGCGATCAACCTCGAGCCAGAGGATAATATCGACGAACAAATTGATACCACCAAGGAGATTCATGTAAGACTGACAGGTAAATCAACCATCGCGCATGCATACTGACCTGTCTCAGGTCGACGAAGCTCTGAAAAGATTTCAGAATGCCTTGAAACTCCATGCACAAGGTCCTCGATCCCGCGAAGCCGCCGAAATCGCATACAACGAGCTTTTCGAATCCGAAATCTTCAAATACCGAGAAGCCAAAACAGACTACGAACGAGCAGAACGACACGCAGACGGCCAACCGGAGGTGTCCACCTTGGACCATTCTCTCACAGATGGAGGATTAGATGTAGATGCCGGGGGAGCAGATGGTGTCGCAGCCAGCCTTGCTCAAGCTCTCTACCTATCACACAAGAATTACGGCCAGTTCTTTGTTGACAAATATAAGGATAAATCGACTTCTGATCCGTCATGGAAGGAAAAGACCCGATTGAAGTACCATGACGACAATGCAGACAAAGTTCTGGACAGCTGGATGACTGCTTTGGATCAAGACCCGTCTGACCCAGAACTCTGGAGAAGGGCTGCTCGGTTCGCTGGTGCAATAAACAGTCACCGCATCAAGCGGTATTGTCTGGAGGCCGCGATTGAGTTGGATGATGACCCGGCCGTAATGGAAGTTGAGCCACCCTCATTAGCAGAGGGCATGGCAGGCGAGCAGTTGAAGGACCAACTGCAGCTTCTTGGCGATGATATGGCTCTATCACATCCGATAATGGGCCCCTGGCTGAAGAAGAAGATGCCTGCTCTTCTCAAGCGTCATCTTGATCCTATCCCTTTTCTCCCCGACCCGACTAAGTCATTAATACCACCTAGAGACCACACCACTCAGCATCAGGCAGCGCAAGATGTAAAAATGACAGAAGCCGAGGTTACCGGCCGCAGAGACCCTAAGACAGTATCATCCTGGGCAAGTCTTGGAGAAGAACTCATAAATTGCCTTACGAACTCAACCGAGGCTTTTGACATATGCGACGAGGTTGTGCAGAGTAGTGTGGACGAAGTCGCTATCGAAACACCCTCCAACGATTCTGAAAGTATTGGCTCGGAGATTGAGGTTGCGATAGGAAAACCGGTCGTACCAGAGGTATCATTAGAAAAGGAAGGTCCCGATGAAGAGCCCAAGGAGCAAAAGGCGGCATCTGAGGCCACTGAGGATAGTCAAAAGGCTGGTTCTCAAACACAAAAGGAAGCGAATGGGGTATCGACAAGGAAACGATCGCAATCTACAGCAGGACTGCCAGATGGCGCAGAAGAAGAGAACACGACCGAGAAACGCAGCAAACGAGTTCGACGAAGAGAAACACTTCATGCTGAAGAAGCGACTGACCCCAGCACATTAATTGCTAATCAATTACAGCCCTATCAAGGTGCTGATCAAAACCTTTTCCAAATGACCAAGAGCGTCTTGGAGAATCTGGGCGTGGACGACAAGTCGACCTTCGATTTCATCACTGAACTCCTCGACTCGTGTGCTGCTGAAGACCGACCAGGAAAGATCACGAATCTTGCTGCGGGGGATCTGAGCAGCGCCATCGTCGACTTTCGCGAGGAGGTTGCCAAGGTATTCTTGCATAAGAATGAACAAGCCCCTCTTGGGCCATCTTCCTTCTTGGAGCATGCAAAGACTGGCTCGCAAGACCAGACTTCAACGCCGACCTTTAACGAGACACAAGGCCTAAGAGCTTTTGCTAGAAAGGTTGGAGAATCTCGATCATGGATGACAACTGAAGACGTCGCATATGAATGGGTCAGATGTATTAGCACGAGCTATGCAACAACCAAGTGGTCCGACAAGATGAAGCTATCTGTAGTTCATATGCTCAATCATATGGACTCAGCGCTGTATCAAAAAATCACCGAAGAGATGGAGCTGGCTGCTGGTTCCCCTGAAAAGCTGGCAGAACTCGAAACCATCATCCCAATGATTTACGAGCTTCACATCGACATTTACGAACTTATCACCAATCCTAGCAGTGTTGTGGATTATGCAACTCGGATGAAGACCAAGTATCGCCTCGGGCGATGGCTCGATGTCGCTTCTGCTTATCTTCAATTACTCAACCGCCCTTCAAACGATGAACTTGTCGCGCGCTTTCTGTGGGCTTCAGTTCTTGTATCTTCACATTCTGAACAACCCGTGCGTGAACATATTCTTCTCATGTGGACATCTCTCCGAGACCACATGGCAGATGAGAAGGTCCCAACCATCTCGCTACCAAATAACGTGGTCATGCCAACAATATCTCCAACCGCTGCTGATCGCGAAATTAGTAAGCTAACGACAATGGACTTTTTCCTCGGACTGTTTCAGGATAACATGGAGGATCCAGTCTCTGTCATTGAGACGCTGGAGCCTGTTCTCAATCCTTCTTCTGTGTGCGCCCCCGATCAGGAATCAGATTCCGAGTCTTCGGGTACTGAGGATGATGATGCAAGCTCAAGCGAGAAGCAAAAGAAGTCCATTTCCGATTGCGCGAGTCAAAGCCTGCAAGACCTTTGGAAGTTTCTCCATAACAGTAGCACAGAGCTTAGGTTGTTCCTGTGGTCACGTTTGGGAGCTGCCTACGATGCTATCGGTTATCCCACCAAGAAATTCTCTTGCTGCCTCAAGAGTATTGAGTTGATCGTGTCAGATCTGGAGGGCGAAACATACGCCAAGACTCCCCCAGAGTCAAGGAGATTGCTCTTCATGCGCACTCTAAAATCGCTGGATGAACTACTGATCAGCGCGCTGTACTCTGCTCTCAACGACAACACGGCTTTCGAAATTATTGACGAGGCTCACATCAGATCTACCACAGCCGCGCTTGCCAAGGTCAATTGTTTACTTCACGTGGCGAGCCTCTGCGAAGATGAGGTTCGTATCGGCATCAAGACGGAACGACCAGGCAATGCCGCTTCGAAAGCAGCCTTTCAGTCACTAAAGAACAAGCTGAAGGAAATGCAGATTCGTGCATGGTGTCTCCAGTACACCATGTTCAAGGCTGGCATTAACGAGGACAACTGCATAATTGGGCCTGAAAAGGACCTAGCAGACTTCCTCGCTGCTATTCACCAGGTCATTGGCATTCGCAAGTTCTGTAAAGCTTCCAACAAGATCTTTCTCAAGGTCATGCGTGTCGAACTTCTCAGGCTCAAGAACATTGAGAACTGGGAAGACTATCTTGGCCAAGTGCTCTACGATTTGCATGGCCTCAAGCTGGGGGCAGGTGTTTGGGAAGTCCAAGATCATGGTTGTCCTCCTGAGAAGCTTGAGAAGCGACAGACCATGCAACTCGTGGAGAGGGTTACTATCCTTGCGAACCGCATGCCTATGAAAGATCTCCTCAAGTCAGATCTCAAGACGACAATCGACCACATGCAACAGACGCTTGGCCAGGCGAAGTCAACGTCTCAGATGTATCATAACTTGCGCAACTTTACTGAATACTTGAAGAGGCCTATACACCCACTACGGCTGTATAGAGCACTTACTGGGGAAGTTTCGGTGGACGCTGTGTCTGTTAACACGCCAGAGACTATCCTCGCAACTCATGGCTGGTTCTTTTTACTTGGCATGATGGCCCTCACCAAGTTCAAGGGTGTCGACCTGAACCGCAGACAGACCCCTGGTGCAACCGATGATTTGCGTATTGGTGCGACTTTCTTGCGACTCCAACTTCAGTTCACTGCAGACAGATGGGATGCCTGGTTCCGTTTGGCAGAATGTTTTGACTACGAACTAGATGAGGCGGTTCTCTGGACTGCTGACAAGATGAACAAGGACCGCCCCGAGCTGGTTAAATTCCAGAGGAATGCCATTCATTGCTACACCCTGGCGCTTTCGCACTCTCGTAACGTGGAAGTTGAAACGCACGATGGGGATCCCCTGCATGACTTGTATCACAAATTCGCCATGCGAATGTATGCCTCAAGCCGTGAGCCGTTCGCCATGGAACCGTTCCATCACTCTGATCAAGAAAGGTACTTTATCGAGGACATGGGATCTGGGACCTTCAAGAAGATCTTGCATCCACAAATGAACGAGTACAAGGTCTGGAAGTTTGCGGCCAAACTGTTCAGGATGGCTATGAAACGAAAGCCAACCGATTGGAAGTAAGTAGTCGTCGCCGAGTACGCGGGCCAGGGCTAACAGTGACAGGAACCCATACATGCTCTCCAAGTGTTATTGGAAGATGTACCAGACTTCTGATGACCAACTCGACGTTAAGGATATGAAGTCAAAGATCAGCTTGGAATTGCTGATAGAAACGCTCAAGAAAGCAGTCAAGGTGGCGCACAATGCTCGAAGGGGTAGGAACAGCGATCCAATCCTCGAGCCACATTACAAGATCGTGTCCATCTTACACAAGCTGGTGATGCGAGGAGATTTACCATCCAAAGACGCTGCTGCGATCTTGGCAGAGCAGCCATTTGGCCTGGCCGTCAACCCCGATGATCACTTTTCTTCCTTCACAGAGCCTGAAGATTGGGAGGAGTACATTATTCGCAATCTCTCTAAGCTGCGAGATAAGGATAAGTCTAACTGGCAACATCGCATCATCATCAGGCACGCCAGAATATTGTTTGACGAGGCCAACGAGGCGGAAGGCAGTGACAGATTGGTGGCAGCGAAGGCAGCATTTGGTATTCTTCGGGACAGCATGGTTACAAAGACGATGGTTATGAACGTCTGGAAGTGCGATGCAGAGCGACCTGGCCGACATCACGTTTATACAGAACAATACGTGCGCTTCATGACCAAGCTGTTGGTCATTATGTCGGATCGTAACAATCTGGAACAGCTGCTGAGACGCCTCCGAAAGAAGGGAGCTGACTATTATCACTTCAGCGATCTATGGCAGTCTTGCTGCATAGCCTACCTCAAGCTCTTGCGAGAAGGTTACCATGTATCGCCAGTCTCTGACGACGCCTTCAAGTCTCTTTCAAGCGAGGAGTTTGAGGTCATTGGCGAGAGAATCGCGGACTGGGCCGCCAGCGACGGTGCTGACATTCCATTGTTCCATTGCATGAAGGACACAATCGAGCTGAAGAAGCTCAACGCCAATCTCATGAAGGTGGCACCTATCGACGACCTTCTCAACGATTGCTACTCTAGAATCTACTCTGAGATAGCCAAGACACTGCCTGGTCCAGACCCTAGCAAGGTTGTGGAAGAGCGACACCATGCTAAAGAGGTTGCGGCCCAGCTCGAAGCAGCGCAAGCAGAGGCGAAGGCTGCCAGCTCTCTCGCCAACATTCTCAATGCGCCTAACGGACAAGAGAGTATTACAGGTACAGCAACTCCCATGGAAATAGAGAAGCATGAGGCTGCACCGCGAGCTAGAAAAGCTGGTGTCAGGCGCCCTGATGTCTTGCGCAAGGCTGAACAGGCAGTCATCCGAGCTCTGGAGGCACCAAAGTCAAGTAAGAGTAGGGTGGGCAGCGTCTCGAGCGGTAAGCGTGGTAGCCACACGCCTATCCAGCATGCAAGCGATGCGGGCAGCGATGAGGAAGCTGATGCCCAGATTCGACGGGAAGCTGGTCACGATGTCGATGTCGATATGAAGGATGCTGGAGATGAGAACGAGGAAGAACATGAAGAGGACCATGAAGAACATGAGGAAGAGCACGACGAGGAGCATGGCGCTGAGGAAAAGGCCGAGAGCGAGCCAGGCAGCATACACGACTCAGCCGATGACGAGAGTGACCTCAGCGATGTGCCTGAGGACTACGATGAGGAGGTGCCTCCTGGTCTTATCTTCCCCAACCTTAGACGGCATACCGACGAATCCAGCGGCGAAGACGCTGATAGTGAAAGCGAAGGAGATGACGAAGCTGAAGAGAGTGACGGTGAGGATGAGGCTGAGGAGGTAGCCGACGAAGAGGAACATGAAGAGACACGCGAGGAAGAGACTCTGGGTAACGAGGACACAGAGCTGGTGGATGGTGAAGAAGATGATGAGGAACGACCGGAGAATTGGGATGCAGATGATTCCATGAGGGCTGAAGCGTGGTGAATATGTTTTAACAGTGGCGAATTGGCGTCTTGAGGCAGGTACTGGGTATTTTTTATAGGTAGAGGATGGGATTTGGATGACTGTTTATTGTATCATTACATATAGAATTGCCAAACAAATGATTCGTTAATGTTATGATCACGACCCCGAAGAACAAACACAGCCAATCTCCACACAAGGTGTCTACTCTACGAGACAAGACTGAGATTCGAGGAATTTATGATGAGGTACACAATTTATAGCCTAAGATTAGACCATACTTATAATAGAAGAGAAAGCCGGTCCTTCTAGAAGGAAATCACTACTCGTACCAATGAATGTTCTGCCGCCCAATTCTTAGTCGACAAAGATGTCATCCTGAGCACCATCCATGAAACCCATTCGCTGGTTGTAAGTGGGAGTCTTGCCATTGGGAGGGTTGACATTGTTGCCTTCAGCCTCTGCATGATGTTAGTCATTGACTCATAAGCCACAAACTTGATGAGGATCAACTTACGGTTCCATGCCATCATCTGCTTGGGTCCAGGGACACACTTGGTAGGATTGTCACGACAGTAGACAGGAGGCTTAGGCTTGCCGAGTTTCTTGGTGGAAGTGCTGCCTGTGACTTTGCAGCGGTGGTTCTGCATGTACATGTTTGGCTGGCCGCCTTTATGGCGTCAGTTATGCTTTCGGATAGAAGAAGAGGAGGAGAAACTTACAGCCATCGGGGATCCAAAGCCATGCGCAGTAGCAGCCTTCTTCAGGGCATGCAGGCATATCCGCTGGAACATCGTACCAAGTCTCGCGAAAGAATGGAGAGCTGTTTCGTCAGTTTGAGTCATAAGTCTTAGACGAGAGACTTACTAGTATCGCACAGAGAAAACAACAAGGTTATCCATAGTAACCTTGCTGATATCACTCTCATACGAGATAGCCCAGGCTGTTCCACCAGTTGACTCAATGTTCTTGGTGTGTAACTCTCCACCCGAGCCATCACCGCCATCCATGAGACAACCTCCCTCAGGACCTCTCCATGGCATAGAGCGGTTCTTGCCATCCTGCCACTCTGTGGTCAATTCTCCATTGTAGGAGAGTGTAGTGAAGGCACGGTTGTTGGCAAGCTCGGTCATGAAGGATTTGCCAGCTGGAAGCTCGAGGAACTCGCCCTTGGGAGGGGGCACGGCATCGCAGCCACGATCAGCTTGCATCCACCATTTGGACTTTGGGAGGTCGTAGAGAGGGTTTACGGCGAGGTTGGTGTTGGCGTTGTCGACGGAAGAGTCATTGCCGCCCTAAAGGATCAGTACTGAATGATGATAATGGGAGGGGAGATTTACTCTACAATACATGCCCTTATTCCAAGAGGCAATATGAGCACTCGAAGAAGCAACGAGAGTGAGAAGAAGAGTAGAAGTATACATGATGAATAAAAGAATGTGGTTAATTGAAGATCAATGAATGGACAGTGTAATCAATACACCTTGACGAACGAAACTACAGATCAAACACATTTCTCTACTCTTCATCGACTTATATATACAATTGCTACACGAAACAATTACACAAAAACTCCTTTCATCTCAAGATGGTGCAACTTCTGGGAGCGGCCGCCTTTAAAACAACAGGGATAAGAGAAGTTGGCGAAACAAGCTGAGCATGCGCGAAGCCATTCGGGGTTAAAGCTCAAGCGTTGAAACTTGCGAAGATCTTCGTGATCCTTGCGTAGGGCGGCCGCTTTACTGGGACGGGGTTGTTTCAGACTTGCTTGGCTGGGGAAGCACCGGATGATTTTTTTTTTTTGGATGATTTATAAGGCTGAAGAATGGAGAACTTAGATTATATTTGAGGATACTAGTAGAAAGAGGGCCGGAGTTTGTAGAGGGATGCCTAAAGTTTGCTCAATTGAGCTTGAGTCATCGTAAATTCTGGTGATCCTCTAGACTTGGAGGATGTAGAATGTAAGCGGGCTTGGCAAGGCTGGGCCGATCAACTGTGATTAAAGTGGGAGAGCTGAGTGCAACTTTTGAAACACGAAATACCTTTAGTGATTGTAGGTAATTAACTTGGTAGTCATCTAAATTGGAGGATCCTACATCGATGCGCTCGTCGTATAACCTCAAGCAGCCTATAACCACGACAGGTAATAAAAGAGCGATCCACATCTCCTGGCCAAGATAGACATCGAAACATTGAAGCAAGCGTCGAAGAATCCTTCGACATTGACACTTTTTCCCCCAACCTAAACAACGCCGAACTGCCAAAACTCCAGTCCAGCCACAAACTCTTAACCCTCTTCCCTGTCCATGTCGTCTCTCCCCCGCTTGCCACCCTTCTTGCCGCGTCCGCCTTTCAGTGTGCTGCCCTTCTTGCCCCTCTCTTCAGTGAAAGACTTCATCTCGATTCTGGCGTGGCGTTGAGCCTCCTCAACTCGGGTCTGGAAAGTGAACACTTCCTCCTTCTCGGTGGGATACTCCTTGAGCTTCTTGCCGAGAGCAGCCTCGATTCGCATGTAGATCTCGACATCGTACTGTGTGACCAGGCTGATAGCGATACCCGACTTACCAGCACGGGCTGTTCGTCCGACTCTGTGAATGTAGGTTTTTGAGTCTTGGGGAAGATCGTAGTTGAGAACGACATCGACCGAGGGAATATCCAGACCACGGGCGGCGACATCAGTAGCGACGAGGATGTCTCGTGTACCAGAGCGGAACTTATTGAGGGCACCCAGACGGGAAGATTGGGAGAGCTGACCGTGGAGAGGAATGGCGCCGAATCCCAGGGTTCTTAGCAGAATGGAAATGCGCTGCGTCTCCCAGACTGTTCGGGTGAAGATGATTGTCGATTTTCCGGCATGTTCATTGATCAGATAGATAAGGTACACGTCCTTATGGGCATGAGGAATAAAGACATAGTGTTGGAGGAGAGTCGAGACGGTCTGGTACTTGTTGGAGCTGATGCTCACGCGAACAGGGTCCCTCAAACTGGCACGCTGCAAGCTTTCAATCTTGGAACTGATGGTTGCAGAGAAGAGATATGTGCGTCGCTCTCGGGGAATGAACTTGAGAATCTTGTCGATACTAGGTCCAAAGTCCATGTCGAGAAGTCGGTCAGCTTCGTCCATGATCAAATACTTGAGTGTTCGCAGCGAAAAGCCCTTGGTCTTCTCAAGATGATCCACAAGACGACCAGGTGTCGCAACAATGATATGGGGCTTCTTTCCGAGGGCAATGGCCTGGGGAACCATGTCCAGACCACCGACAATCACAGCACATCGTAGAGAAATAAGTGATCCGAGAGCTTCGAAGGCTTGGCCGATCTGGGTTGCCAGTTCACGAGTCGGGGCGAGGACGAGACCGAAGAGAGGCTGGGGCTTGTCAAGGAGGGCTTGGAGAACAGGGAGGGCAAAGGCAGCTGTCTTTCCACTACCAGTTTCGGCAAGACCGATAATGTCACGGCCTTCGAGAGCGACGGGGATGGACTTTTCTTGGATGGGCGTGGGGTACTTGTAGTTGAGCTTTTCGCAAGCTTCGCAGAGAGCGTCGACGATGCCCTAGCCATTGTTAGATACTGAGAGTCAATCAGAAGTCGTCAGGACATACAAGATCCTTGAAAGTCTTTTTGGGAGCATCAACAGGTGTTTCCTCAGCCGAAGGCTCCTCTAGAGTAGTGGACTCAGATTGTTCATCGTTGGAAGATTCAGGCTCAGCTCGAGCAGGTTTCTCAGCAACAGCAGACTTCTTCTTCTTGGGCGCATCGTGCGCAACCTTTCTTCGTTTTGCACTGATCATGTTGGGCGATGTGTAAGTAAAGATCGTTTTCCAACTCAAAAAAAGATCATCTTTATCCAAGACTCCAAAGAAACTTTAGTGGGGATTCCTTATCGCACGTGCGCTAAGTCTTATCACAGTCCCCGCCAAACTTTTTTTCTTTTCTGCCATTTGCGACAGAGACAGCTTTTGAAGCAACTTTTTGACGAGTACCTCGAAACAAGCAAAATTTCTTCATAATGGCGCGCAAACGAACAAAGAAGAGAACCCATTTGGGTGCCAGCAATCCAGATGTTGACACTGCCGGTCATGCATCCGCAAAGGATCCCAAGAGCATGGTTATTCGAATTGGCGCTGGTGAAGTCGGTTCCAGCGTTAGCCAGCTTGCGGCCGATGTGCGAAAAGTCATGGAGCCTGGTACTGCGAGTCGATTGAAGGAGAGACGTGGAAACAGACTAAAGGATTACGCTGTAATGTGTGGTCCTTTGGGTGTTACTCATTTGATGCTGTTTTCGAGATCGGAGAGCGGAAACACCAATTTGCGAATGGCATTAACGCCTCGAGGACCTACGATGAACTTTCGCGTGGAGAAGTATTCGCTATGCAAGGATGTTCAACGAGCTCAGAAGCATCCCAAGGGTGGCGGCAAGGAATTCATCACTCCTCCTCTGGTAAGAAGTCGTCAATTGGTGTTGACAAGCCTTTGCTAACCATCTACAGCTGGTCATGAACAACTTTACCCGCCCAGACTCGGATAGCAAGTCGAAAGTTCCCAGACACCTCGAATCGCTTGCCACGACCGTCTTCCAATCCCTCTTTCCTCCCATCAACCCCCAAGCTACACCGCTCAAGTCGATCCGACGAGTCCTGCTGCTGAACCGCGAGCAATCAGAGGAAGACGACGGTACATTCATCATCAACTTCCGACACTATGCCATCACAACAAAGTCCACCACAGTGTCCAAGCCTCTACGGAGATTGAACGCTGCTGAGCAATTCGTCACTACAAAGACAAGCCGGAAGGGCAAGATGCCTAATCTGGGTAAACTTGAGGATGTAGCGGATTTCTTGATTGGAGGCGAGAACGGCGATGGATATATGACTGATGCTACTAGCGGTAGCGAGATGGATACAGATGCCGAGGTTGAGATCTTGGACGCTACAACTCGAAAGGTTTTGTCTGCAAAGGCTAGACAAGCAGCTGCCCAGAACGACGCTGAGCCAGAGGCGGAAGAGGAGAACGTTGAGCGTCGCGCCGTCAAGCTCGTAGAGCTCGGTCCCCGAATGCGCCTCCGCTTGACCAAGGTTGAGGAGGGTCTCGCTGGTGGTAAGGTCATGTGGCACGAGTACGTACACAAGAGCAAGGAAGAGATCAAAGAGCTCGAGAAGCGATGGGAGCAGCGCCGACAAGAAAAGGAAGCACGAAAGAAGGAGCAAAAGGCCAACGTTGAGCGCAAGAAGGCTGCGAAGGCCAAGGAAGGCAAGAAGGATGAGGATGATGAGGATGAGTTTGAGTACGATAGTGATATGGACGTGGATGAGTTTGACAGCGAGGGTCTGGCGGGTGATGCCGAGTTCAAGGTCAATGAAAAGATGGAGGAGGATGGGGAGTGGGAGGATGAGCAGGAGGAGATTGCCAATAGCTGAGTGGGAGACTTTTAGATGGTCGAGGGTTGCATGTTTTGCTTTGGCGTTGTGTATATTGTGATATATGGGATTGGGCAATGAATACCTTTGCGGTTCTTTGTGATTATATGAAGGCTCAAGATCTGTGAAGTTTACGCAAAGGCTGTGATCCCAATGTTTTGTTTTGTGAGCCCGTCGCGACTGCAAAGGTGTCGGGTGCTATCGCAGCTCCCATTGCCTCATTGAGCTTGAAACGTCAAAGTGCAGCGCAGCGCTGTTGCATGACTGGTTCAGGGTAAGCATGAGGCCAGCAACGCCAGGTCAACGATTGCATCTACAAAAGACAAGACATCTTCAACTCTTAATGTCAAACCTCAACGGCGTTTCAAGTTAGTCTCCCTTTTATTTTCAATCTGTTTGTATATTCTTGGAAGTCAAGAGACTGCAATATCGCATCACCACGCAGCCTCACTTTCCTCCACAGGCCGGGCGGGGATCAAGTTGTCGTGCCAACTGTATTGTGTGAACGATTCTCGTCACGCGCTTCATTGTTCAACGCATTCAATTGTCATCATCGCCAGACAACATGTTTCGCATACCTGCTAGAACTCTAAAGTCTTCAGGTCTACCACTAAAACGAACACCAGTCGGCGCGCGCTTCTCGTCAACTCAGACATCAACAGCCAGTAACGCCCGGTATGTCTGGTCATCCGCAGCCGTGATTGGTGTTGGAACCGGAGTTTATCTCTTCAACGGCAAAGGCACTCCAAAGATTTCCGCAAATGAGGTTCCCAGTTTGAAGGATTACACTTCAGAGGATCAGATTCCCATCAATTCACCTGTTAAGACGTTCATTCTCGAGGACGCAAACGCCAAATTGCGTGAGGATGCTCACACTTGTGTCTTTGAAGGAAATGGAGGTGTCAAGGGACGAGTGGACTTTGCTCGTCTTGGAAGCAATAATCCGATTGAAGATGAATGGGATCTCAAGATTGCCAAGGGTGTTGGCGGAGAGAACACTCTGTACGCTGGAGTTTACGATGGACATGCGTGAGTGACCCCGAGGCAGTAGACGTGAGATATGCTAACGCTTAGCAAGAGGCTGGGCGACATCTAAAGTATTGAGGACTGCTCTTGTCCCATACGTATCGAATGCGCTGTCAAGCATCACGCCTAGCAGTTCTGACGAGCTAGTTGATGATGCAATCAAGAAGGCCTTTGTCCGTCTTGACGATCGCATTTTTAGCAATGCCCAAGAAGCAGTCGAATCAGGCCAAGACCCAGGCTCTGCCGCTGTCATCTCAGCCGTCGCACCCGCCATTGCAGGCTCTTGCGCGCTTCTAACCATGTACGAGCCCAAGACCTCAACCCTACGCACTGCTGTCGCGGGCGACTCTCGTGCTGTTCGCGGCATGTGGTCTCCAATTACCAGCAAATACAAGGCCGATGTTCTCAGCAAAGACCAGACTGGCTTCAATCAAGACGAAGTTGAGAGACTGGATAAGGAACACCCTGGAGAGATCAAGGACATGATTAACACCGAGACTGGTCGACTTTTTGGAATAGCAATCACAAGAGCTTTTGGCGATCACAGATGGAAATGGTCAGAGGATCTCATTCGCAAAGTCCAAGGCGATTTCTACGGCACTGGGCCCCGACCAAAAGCCAAGACACAGCCCTATATGACAGCCCGTCCAGAAGTAACGACACGAAAGATCCGGACGGAAGATTTCGTCATTTTAGCTTCCGACGGTCTCTGGGATATGATGAGCAACGAAGACGCCGTGTCATGCGTGTCGCGCTGGTTAATTGCCAAGAAGAGCGGCAAGCCAGAGCCATTCAAAGAGACTAAATTTGAGGGAAAACTAGAGGATGGATGGAAGGCCACGCCCGAGCACCAGGTGATTGAAGATCTTGACAACGCAGCTGTTTGCCTGGTCAAGAATGCGCTCGGAGGATCAAGACGCGGATTGTTTCTGGGAGCGATGACAACGTATTCGCCCATGAGTCGGAATGTGAGGGATGACATGACTGTGCAGGTCATCTTCTTCAAGGATCCTTATGAGAAGAAGTGAGCGTGGTGTCTTTCGCTTGGTGAAGAGGCCAAAAAGAAAGGTCTCAGAGGGAGTCGAACCCTCGCTGGCGGAATCAGAATCCGCAGTCATAACCGTTAGACCATGAAACCTGATTACTTCGGTTGGCAGCGGCATTGCAATGTGCTCTCAGATTCTGCTTCGCCAAGATGTTCGCTATGCTCTCGATTGTCCATGTATGACCTTTCTATGTCTCTCCAATGTTAAATACGACTTCTTTAAAGTATCTTGACTGTGTCGGATTCCGAGACGGGTGGCTCTCTTACCATTCAAAAGGTCACGCAGGCCACGCATAGCCATCGGAAAAGACCTGCGTGTTGTAACCTCTCAGAACTCTGTGCATGGCTTCACGCGTCTGCATTTGGGAGTGCTATCGTGGAAGTATATGAGAGATAATCTCCAACCATTTCGGCGACAGTCGTACGTAGGTTAGTATCTGCTCCGTGTTGCAAGCATCCTGTCGACGATGTGTAAAGCAGCCAAAGGCACTAGAATCGAGCTGCTGCGCTGTCTTTGATGGCGGAACAAATGATCGTAATAATTGTAATAACTCCTCTTGAACCTGTGCCATGCCGTTCGATCCTCTGAGATACTTTATTAATCGCTGTCTGTTACATGCGACCCCCCGTCCTTTTTCCCCCGTTTCAACAATTGAACCTCGACCTTGCCAACCTCGACTGACTTTGTAACACCATAAAAGTCCTTGTGCTTACCAGTCGCCTTAGTCCATTTCTTGAACTCTTTATCCAGCATCATATCAGCCCCTTCGACGGTCACAGCCATTCGAGCTGCTTGTGCCAGAACGTGCCATGAATCCCCAAGTGCTGAAGCCCTCGTCTCGAGTACAAAGAGAAGGATTGTCGTATAGACGATAACAAGGTGTGCCGCGACAAGAACGAGAACAATGGTAAGGCCTGTCCATTGTACTGGAACAAGCTGATCGGTTGTATGTACAGTGGTTACTGGCAACTTGAGATCGTATCCGTCCAGCTGGTCGTAATAAGCCATTTGGTAGAGTCGGGTCATTAAACCCTGAATCGCTGGAGCAGGATCTCCATCTTCCTGTTACTTCAGAAGAATTCTTATCAGGGACTGCCATGCTCCAGGCTGTCGTTGAACCCACAGGGAGTTCATTCAAGATGTTCTTCAAGTCCCCATCAATGTTGATATAGCCAAGCTCTCCACCTTTCAACAAGTCTTTTAGACGGGAGCTAACGTTTAGAAAAGGGCCGACATCGAGTCTGAGGATGCCACGCTTTGTAGGCCTCTCGGAATTATGCTTTGCATCGAGCTGGAGGCGAACATCACCGACCTTATCGGGGTCCAAACTCGGTTCTGAGAGGATGTCACGCCCAAACATTGTAACGTTGTAGAGCTGCACTGGAGCCCAGTTCAAGAAACAAAGACTAGCACTGAGAGCGTGATCACCATTGTCGTCATAAACATTTGTCCATATATCATCACTCGAACTGTCAAATGTTAAATTCTTGAGGCGCTTAGGTAGATCCAAACTGCCGTCAGAGTCATAGGACAAGTCGTCGTCGACGCGGTCCGTGGAGTTGAGGACAAGTATTGCTCGAAAATTGTATGCCTCAGCCTCAGTCAAATTACTGGGCACATGCATAAATTCGTCGAGGTTGAAACATAAACTGATAGGCCAGCCAGTTCGATCGCCTGCAACGTGCATCTGGCACTCATTGTCCTTACCTAGAACTAGATTCATTGCGGACCTTCCAGTCCTCTTTGTCGACCCACGCTCAGAACCTAGCCTGGTCTCTATCGTCATATTGCTGACGTTAATGCTAGCGTTTTTTTAAATCCGGAGCAAGACAGGAAGCACGGGGCCTGATGACAATGGCAGGTCCCCAGTAAGTCTTGAGTGATGTTCTGAGCGTCGTATTTGAGAAAGGTATCATTGCTCGATAAGTATCTCCCGTGTCGCCATATCGAGGGAGATCGGCCTGGAACTCTGCAAACCGCCAGTGTGCCGATGGTTTTGATCGCCAATGAGATGCGCCGTTGTTGAGATAATCAACCCTAGCAGGTTCTTTGGACGTGATGATTTGACCGTGTGTCATCCGCGGAGCTGTGATCCGTATTGTTTCAAAGTCAGAAAGTAGTGCGGTGGATGCGAAAGTCGAAATTAGTACGATGATCACTCCCAAGACGACGATAGAGGAATGAAATACGACCAATGGATCAGTAGTAGTTTGCCGAAGAACTGCGGGAAGAATATTGAACAAGCCCGACTTTGAAACCCTCTCACAGGACAGAATGGGGACATCGTTGAAGCGGACACCAGACGTTTCCAACACAATGGCTGATAGAGCAGCGGCGACAAGGCCGGCTTGGAAGGCTATAGAGGTACGTATAACTGCAGAGCAAATGGTCGCGACTCTAGAGGCCCAGCTACTCAACACAATGGTTCTCCAGAGCTCGTGTTCTTTTTGATCTCTTGCCAGCTCAGTTCCTCGCCAGAGGTAGATAAGCACAGCGCATGATGCGAGAATGAAGTAAGTCCAGAGTATAAGTGTAATCAGGCCTAATAAACCGATACCTTGCCATCGAGTGAAATGCTGTCGCGAAGAAAATGCTTCTTGCGAATCCGTAAGTGTGAGTTCTGAATCGAGCAGGCTCTGATAAGGGCCTGGCTTTGTCTCCGTTGCGTCTGAATCTGCGGCATCAATCAACTTATGCTGATCGGTACTGTTGCTGTCAAAAAGGAAACTAATGGAAGTTTTAGGGAATTTAGGGCTTACCTGATGGTCTCAGTGTCATGCACTATTTGGTATTGGGCCATGACAGCTCAGTTGGAATATTCGCGATTGAACTCACAAGGAGTCAAACTCGGAACAGGGCGGCATGAGAGGGATAACGCTTTTAAGAATAAGATTAAAGGTTTAGCTCCCGCATTTCAGGTCAAATAAATACCAGGGAATAAAAATAGACCATTTTTTAGCTGGTACATCTCGCATGCCCAGCCTCAGCTCGTTGGCTGCAGCTTTGAGACTCCCAGAGCCTTACCAGAATCATTGGACCAGACACAATATTAAATGCCACCTCATCATATTGCGTTCTTGGCAAGCAAGCCAAGGCTTACTTGCGCTCTCATTTTCGTAAACTGCCAGGGTTTTGTGAGTTGAGATAAATCAGGCTGGCTAGGGGACGGCAGAAAGCTGAAGACTTCGACCCTAAGTGACAAAATACTTGGACAAGCTTAGGATGAAATTGATCAGGCTCTTTGGGTAGAATTTTTTTCGTCCCTCTGCTTCAGAACAGCATATATTATGCCTCGTAGCTCGACAGCTGCATCTCGGACAGCTCTCTGAGACAATGATTCAGAGCCTAGGTCTTCTGACACCTCGAGGGCTGGTAACATTATATGCCAGAATCAAGATCACAATTCTCTAATCAAAGTTGTGTTAATTTCTTCTATGTGACATGACTAGAATTCTTTTCGAAATAACCAGTAATTTTCTAAGCACACGTGTAATAGCCCCATTATGACGCTCATGCAATGCAGGCTGTCAGCCCCTGCGTGCGGTATTTCTCCTTTGCAAAGATCTACTTCTTTGGAGTATTGACAGGAGTTATAGGTTTGCCAGTCTTGAACAAAGCCTTGATATTCTCAAAAGCCTCTCTTTCTCCTCTCTGAAACGCTATGTCTGTCATACCAGCAACATGAGGCTGAATGACGACCTTGTCGCTTGTTTTGAAGTAGTCGTTCAGCTCAGGCTCATTCAGAAAGACATCCAGCCCAGCCCGTGTAACCTTGCCACTTTCTAGGGCCTCGATGAGTGCCGCTTCATCAACGATTGCTCCACGCGCAGTGTTGACTATAAAAGCACCGTCCTTCATGGCCGAAAATTCTTTGGTTGAGATGAGATTTTCGGTTTCCTTATTTAGAGGGCAGTTCACTGAGAGAACGTCTGACTGAGAGAGTAGCTTATGCAAAGATGAGCAGTACGTAGCACCATACTTTGCTTCTTCCTCAGCACTCAACTGCCGACGGTTGTAGTATTTGATCCGCATGTTGAAAGCAACCGCTCGTTTCGCAAGGTATTTCCCAATTGCTCCCATTCCGATGATCCCCAGTGTCATGCCTGACGGATCTCTACTGGGAACAACAGGACCTCTCCAATTTCCCTCACGCACGGAACGTTCACCGCGATACGTGTCTCTCACAACCGCCAGGATGAGAAAGAGAGCCATATCAGCAGTAGCTTCAGCAACGGCATCGACGCTGTTGCTTAACCAGATCCCTTCTCGAGTCAACCAGTCGACATTGAAATCATCGTAGCCCGCTGCAGCAGAAGAAATGATCTTGCAGTGAGGAGCGAGCTGTTGGAAGATCTTTTGAAAGGGCCGATAAGGAGCTCTCCCCATTCTGATGATGAAGGCGTCGATTGGGCCATGCTGTTCGAGCATGAGAGGCAGCTTCTCTAGAGCTTCTTGAAGGTTGCTAGCGTCAAGTACCTAGCTACCATGTGATTAGTTTGTAAACACAAATAAGCTTGTAATGAGCCTGGGTAATTGTTTTTGACTAACATCATAATCAAAGTCCTTCTTGAAGTCTTGGATATACTCATCACTGATGAACTCAGGTTTTCCGAGGGCGACTACGCGGGGTTTTCGTCCCGACGTGAATTCCGATGCCATATTTCAATCAAGACTCCCCTAGCATGCAAATGAGTATTCCATACGTGAAAATTACAATGTGAACTTTCGTAGTGTTTCTAAGACGATAAAGGTCAGGCTGGTGGATTTCGAGAATGCCAGTTGAGTGTCACGAGGATGATCAGCTTGAGGCTGAAGTGGAGATTCTCCGGCATCCAAAATATATGCCGATCCTGGTTACATGCTACGAATAAGATCCATGCTACTTCAAAGACTGCCAAGGATGTACTGGATTGACAAAGACTTATAGAAAATAAGCTTTGTAACGCCCATAAACGTTTATGCGGCTCCCTAGCCATAATCCGGCCGAAAGCCTAATATTAACGGCTTTTAACCTTAAGTATTAGCCCAATAGCTTCCATAAAAAATTATGGATAGCCTCAGCTGATCAAAACCCAAGAGTAAACGAATATCTTAGAGTAATGTGAAAACATTATCATACACGGTCCGACTGGCGCACTAAGTCTATGAGGGGTCACCTTCATTTCGACATGCAGCCTATTTTGCGCAGCCCACGTAGTTCAAAAGCTAGATCACCCCATTTCTCGTCGTTCATTGTTCTTCCAGTTGTCCCGCTAGCATTTCGATCCGAACAAAAATGTCTGCTACCAACAATTTTCAGCTCTATGCACCTCTAGATCGGTCACGATGAGAAATCAGGCTTATCGAGATCCTTTCAACCAAGCCAAAAATTGTCTGTAATCTCACCACCGTCTCACTCGACCAAGATCCCGAATTCAGCGCGATATCATACCTCTGAGGCAATACAGGCAAAATTGAACCAATAATAGTCAACGGCCTTGAAGAACTCATCACTCCCAGTCTTGCCAACGTACTCGAATATGTCCCTTATCACTGGAAGAATGCATTTCCTGAAAGAGACTTTAAGACATGTTGGCTTTGGGCAGATGCCCTCTGCATCAACCAAGAAGATGATCTTGAGAAAGGTCATCATGTTCAACTGATGAAATGCATTTATCCCGCCGCAGAGATTGTATTTTCCTGCCTTGATATAGAAGCTCAACAGTCGGATATACGCTTAGCCTTCGAGACCTGTGAGAAGCTTGTCAAATACGCTCTTGAACGTAACCTAGTCATATCACCACTTGACTTTTATTCTTCTGCCGGAGTCAAACAAGCAGAAAATGTGGACTGGCTCGTACAGCATCCATTGTTGAACGAAGAATATCCAATAAATTCCCAGAGATTCAAAGAGGTAGAGGAGGCCATATTTCGGACTTTGCGATTGAGGTACTGGAGGCGAGCTTGGATATTCCAAGAATTGGTCCTCTCAAAACGAGTCGTTGTACTACATCACTTTTTGTCGATTGATTTGAAGTTCTTGCTCGATACACAGTCTTGCATTCAGCTCAGGAGATGGCACTGGAATCAAGATCGAATCGAGCTGGCGATTCCTTCTGGCATTTAAGCCGGATGTTCACAACGTTGAAAAAGGTCGGCTGGGCACGGGCTTGTGTGCTTGAAGCAGCAAATGCAGGTGAATTTATCCTGCAAAATATGCGAAGCCCCCTTCTTCTTATTTGCGGGATTAATGGCGCCCAAAACCCAAAATACCATGTTTACGCCTCACTTGGAATAACGGGTCTCGAAATTGAACCAGACTATACCAGCAAGACGTCTGTTGCCTCAGTATACATTAAAGTCTGTGCGGAAATACTGAAAACGCTACAACCGACTGATGCTTGGCCACTTTGCTTTCTTTCAGGAGCAGGCCTCTCTTATCAGGGCCATAACCAACAATATGAATTACCAAGTTGGGTATGTAACTTCCCCGAGATGACCGATTCTTCCTTTACACCTCAGCGCGTATTCGGAAGAAACGACGAGAAAGCGTATGAATGCCCGGAAGAGTGGAATAGCCTTGAAGTAGCATGTATTCGGGGATATAGTCTGATTTGTTCCGCCGTATTCATCACCACCATTATCGATGCAAGTCCAGTTTTGGATAAATCAGAGGTTACTTGGTTTAACTTTGTCTCAGCGGTTTTCAGACTGATACACCAACCTATCAGGAAGAGAGAACACCCTCATCCACTTTTACAACTCACTCGAGCTCTCGGAGCCGACGACATTCACATGGATGTATGGGAAACACCCACAGTCACTCGACTGATTAGGATATTTCAATGCCTCCTATTCCTTTGTCAAGTGCCGATAAATGACGACGGAACGCCTGAAAAGCATGCAGCTAATAAGGCTGAAGTAGCTGCAGAAGATATTCTTTGACAAGTTGTCGGAGAGTGTCTTGAACCAAGAGAATAAAAAATCACAAGAGAACCGTAACAGAAACATGACCAACTATACAGGACTGCCAAGAATTCATTTCTCGGATAAGAGACAAAGAATCTTTCTGGAAAGACATGGACAATCAAAAAGTGCAAGCGGATGTTAGTGCATTTGTAAAGTTAGAACCAAGGATCGGACTTGCAGAGAGTGGCGAGTTCGTTGTATTTCCACGTGTGGCAGAGAAAGGGGACCAAGTGGTTCTAATCCCAGGATATTATCAACTCTCATTGGTACGGAAGGTGAACAATCATTTTGTCTATGTTGAGGACTTCTGGTCTTGTAGACCGATGCAAGAAGTCGCGGAACAGGCCCGCACTAGAGAAATGACAGTGATAGAGATACGGTGATGCAAGTTGGCTTAGAGAATATTCTACAGGTGGACCCCTGAGGACACCATTTTCTGTACTTGACACGAATTGCCCTGCAAGGCCAAGCTATTGGACTACACTACAGCCACCGTTTCTTAGCTTCAGGATGATTGATAAGGGGACCTTTCAAAGTTTCAATAGTTCAGTACTTGGATCACTCTGAGGGAAATGCTGGTTTGATATAATTAAGTCGCCACGAGCTCAGACCATTCACATGTACACGCCATCAAGGTGCTACGTAATGGCCGCTACCATTCCGCCGTCACGCCGTGTTGCCGAACTGCAAGACCCCTGCTTTCGAGCTTGTACAAGAAAAGCAGTTGTTTTTCCATTCTAATGCGGCTGGAATTTTAGCATGAAGCTAGTGATTCAGGAGAACAAGAGCTGCATAAAATTCCAGGATGATGATCCCATTCAATCAAAGGCGTCAGCATTGGCATGCTGTATATCCGAACAATGAGAAAAGCTGTATTTGCTTTTGCTGAACCATAAAGGAAAGATAAAATGGCACGATGATCACGATAAACACGGTTTGAAAAAGGTCAAAACTCCGAGGCCAAGAATCGCGGGATGCGGGCGCCTCCGTTGCCGTTTTGGCTAAAAAGCGGGAGCCCTGGGTGTTAGCCCATCGAGGCATAGACTGATGAGTTACGAATTTTGGTGGCGGGTTAGAAATTTCTGGTCTAATTTTGAAAGGTTTATGTAAAAGAAGAAGAGATTTTAATGAAAAGGAATGGGTTGTTCCATAAATTGTTTGGCTTGTGAAGTTACTCGACTCATGAAACTGAAAGAACGCCATCAACAAAGCAAAAAGCAAACAATGGTGGCATTGACGATTGTCTTGGAGGGCTGATAAGAAGTCTTGGCATCTGCCAGGAACCATTCCAACGAACCAACAGAAAGATTGAGAAAGTTATGAACAGACCCATGGATTGATAAAGATCGAAGACATTGAATCGTCCCAATGAGATGGGTGGACGTTCCGTATATCCAGAGGCACAGTACCTGGAGCGTTACATTATGTAACCGAGGTTTGATGCAATCCAAAAGGATATTCCATGCCAAACCCGCAGGGGTACTGGCTAACGGTTCCGTAGCCGTGGCTCAGGTACCAAGATTAAAGTTTCACAAACGCAGAATCAGCCATCAAGAGACAGACAAGTTGAGTTCTGTTGGTTCAGCTAGTTCTGAATGCCGATCTTTTACCACTTCTACACAATTAAATCAAGATATGAGAGATTTAATCCAAATTCGCAAATCTAACTAAATCTGCACCTTAGAACTCTGCTCCAAGCCATCTGTGTCATATTTTATCTACCCTTCCTATCCAGGCATCGTGCAGCCACCAAAACTAAAACCTTCTAGACTCGTCTTCAACACACCACTTTTACATGTTTAGTTCCAAAGTGCCGAAACAGAAAGTGGGTGGGATAATTTACAATTCCAAAAAAACTCGCAGACAAGACAGAACAGCACGATAATAATAAAAATCTGCTAACTATGAACGTCTGTAGCTTCCGCACGGCTCAGCTGTTCCGTTTCCGAGTTTACCTCTTCCTCCCACTCGGTCAACCTTTGTGGAGTTGCGTTAGAATCCCATCCTCCTCCCTTTTAGTGTCTGTCTACTTCGGGGAAATAGGAAGGAACTGTCGGGAAATAAGTAGTATAGCTTGGCTTTGTATAAGGAGTTTAACTCACCCTCGATTTTATGTTCTTTTTTAGTTTCTTTGTCTAAACATTAACCGTTGTTGTTCGTCTTATGGAGCAAAGAGTCTAAAACTTCACGCTCCATTTCGTTCGCTATGACGGACCCGAAAGTCGCCCAGGCCATTGCCGATGGAAAAGTCCCCAAGGAAATAACGGCGGCTTACCTCAACGAGTCCAAAGATGCACCAGCCATTGTGGGCATTATCTTGGTTACGTGTCTGACGAGTATTATTGTTCTTGGGCGACTTGCATCAAGAGCATTCCTCATTCGACGATTTGGACTTGATGATTCTTTGACGTTGTTATCATGGGTGAGTTTTTTTATTTTATTTTTATTTTTATTTCTCCGTTACCTTGGTTGAGCCCCATTGCGGGTGCAGATCGCCCCCCCACTGTGTCGGGTTTGGTGTAGCATCGTCAAAAAACTGACAGATCCGCTAGGTTTGCTTGGTAGCATTCGTTGGCCTGTGCATCAAGCTCATCCAGCTGGGTTCTGGACGACATTTTGCGTATATCCAATATGTTCTGGATATGCCGACGATTGAGGACACCGAGGTCCTCGATTTCATCGCCCATATCATTTACACAATCGCGCTGTTGTTCTGCCGAATTTCCGGTCTGGCATTTTATCACCGACTCTGTGCTGTTCACGACCGTCTACGACTCTCGATCAAGATCGTCTTTGGCATTCTTGTCGCTGGATTTTTACCTCAAATTTTCCTTATTATCTTTCATTGCACGCCTGTTACGGGCTTGTGGCCATACGAATGGCAGCCTGACTTTGACAAGTACACTTGTTTGCAATGGGGGCTAGTCTATAGCGTCAATTCGTCGGTGTCCCTGGTTTGCGACTTGTTGCTCTTTGGTATCCCAGTTGTGATGCTTCGAGTGCTGGAGATGCCCAGGAAGAGAAAGATACAACTTGGCTGTATTCTTCTGCCAGGTATTAGTGTCATTGCGATCTCTATTACCCGACTGGTGTTTGTCATTGAAGGGCAATGGAACGCCGACATGTCTTGGGCTTGTAAGTCAAACCATGTCCTTTTATATCAATTGTCTAACACCTCACAGACAACCCCATGCTGGCCATCGAAGTCAGTGAGATCGGCGCGACCCTTATCGCCCTTTCAGTTCCAGGCGTCAAGCCCCTCTTCGACAAGTTCATCCTCCGACGAGACATCAGCCAGGGCGAAAGCACAGGAAAGTCACGATACGGACAACAGCACAGCTCCAAGGGCGGTACAGCGTTGCGATCACTGCACTTCCGCCCAGAACACGATGTTTTGACGAGTCGCGATACATCTGCCGAGGGCAAAAACACGTATCGCACCAAGAACAAGGATGTCTCAGCGGATAATACAAGTGAGAACAGCGCGGATGGAATTTTAGTACAGGTGGATTTCAGGATAAAAGAGGATATGCAGGACTCCAAAAGTGGGAGCGATGCTGGACGGTCTTGGAAATAATGGTCTGTTTGATGAACAATGTTATGTATAAGTAAAAAGTTTTAGCGAGGGATTGATGGCAAGCGGAATGACATTCAGGAACAAATGATTGAGCCATCATTCTTCTTCTCCATATGAGCACTATTGATGAAGCAGTGATACCAAAATTGCTTGTACTCTCTTGCCCGAGGTGACAGAAGAAGTAGCCAGCCTTACCTATGATTCTAAAATATTACTATAAATTTAGGTAAAATTATATAAAAGGAATAAATTAGATTGAAAATAATACAAGTTTTATTTATTTTATTACTTTATTATATAACTTTATAAATCTTTTCCTTAATTAATAAGAAGATTTTAGAATGATAGGTAAGACCGGCCACTTCTTCTATCGCCTCCCCCGGTCTCTTTTGACCCAAGCATGGATGCTCCTCTTCAACCCTCCCGACAAACTGGAACACGATCATCGATGCATCAAACTGACACTATCCTTCTATGCACAATACATGCACGTCAAATGCCACTTCTAGAAGGATTCACTGTTCTTTCGTAATAGAAATCATCTCACCTTCCATATTCATTTATTCTTCTCAATCAAACTCGGCAGAACCGCCCCGAATATGAAAGAGACATTATCAATCTGCGCGACTTTCAAGTCTGACAATGCCTCGATCGAGTTTAGACCTACCGTAAATCGCAATCCACTAAATTCTTTAGTGGGCAGTCCGCTAAAAGCTTCAGGATCCCTTCCCCGGTCTGCGCCCCCCGCTCGGCTTGACTGATCCGTAGTCATCTTGAATTGCGATGCCAGGTTAGCTTCCTTCTAAGCCCTTCTTCACTGAGATGACATGGGCAATTGAATTGATGCCATGCAAGTCCATGACATGATATTTTCTGTCTAGTTCAGTTGACGTTGTCTAGCGGCCGAATGTGCTCCCGGCAGCCACTCCGTAGCCTCCGTCTTCGCCGATTGCAAGTTCGCCGCTGGGGACCCTTGTAGTGAGGTCGCAAGGGAATAAACAAAACAGCTTCTATTCCCTCCCTCTCTTCCTTTGACACCACGGCCTTTCTGTTGCTCATCAATTTTATTCACCATGAAGCTTCTCGGGTTGTCGTTGGCTACGGGCCTCATCGCTCAAGGCGTGAGCGCTACACCTAAGCAGTCCAAGAATGAGCCTCTGTTCGCGTTCAATGCGAACATGATTCCATTGGAGAAGAATGCTGGATCGCCTAATTTGTTCCCCATGCCTGATTGCAATGGATTCAAGCTTGAGGAGGCTACTTTTACGGAGATGCAAAATGCTATGAAGGCTGGCAAGCTTACTTCTGTTCAGCTTGTGACTTGCTACCTTATGCGATCATACCAGACCAAGGAGTACATCAAGTGAGTCTACTGGACTCGCCAATCACACAACCAATTGATGCGATTGATACCCTGAACACAACTAACAATGCGAAGCTCTGTTCTGCAGGTCAACCCCGATGCATTCGCCATCGCAGCAGAGCGCGACGCCGAGCGCGCAAAGGGCAAAGTTCGCGGTCCTCTCCACGGCATTCCCTTCACCGTCAAGGACAACATCGCCACCAAGGACAGTCTCGAGACCACCGCCGGCAGCTGGGCTCTTCTCGGAAACATTGTCCCCCGCGATGCGCACGTCGTCAAGAAGCTGCGCGACGCTGGAGCTGTTCTTTTCGGCAAGGCTGCTCTTAGCGAGTGGGCTGATATGCGCAGCAACGATTACTCAGAGGGTTACTCTGCGCGCGGTGGTCAGGTTCGCAGCGCTTATAACTTGACTGTTAACCCTGGTGGTAGCTCTTCTGGAAGTGGTGTTGGTGTTGGTGCTAATGCGATTGCGTTTTCGCTGGGTACTGAGACTGATGGTAGTGGTGAGTTGTACTGAAGTTTGGTGCTTGGATCGCGCTGATGGTTGTCGCAGTTATTAACCCCGCCAACCGCAATGCCCTCGTTGGTATCAAGCCCACTGTTGGTCTCACCTCTCGCGCTGGTGTCATTCCAGAGAGTGAGCACCAAGACTCTGTCGGCTGCTTTGCGAAAAATGTCAAGGATGTTACTCTCGTTCTTGACGCCATCTACGGCGTTGACAAGCGCGACAACTACACTGCCGCCCAGAAGAACAAGACCCCCAAGGGCGGTTATGCGCAGTACCTCACTAACAAGGAGGCTCTGAAGGGTGCTACCTTTGGTCTTCCTTGGAAGAGCTTCTGGGCCCTCGCCGATGAGGACATGCAGTCTCAGCTTCTCGAGCTCGTTGACCTGATCAAGTCTGCTGGCGCTACCATCATCAACGGCACTGAGATCACCAACTACGAGACCCTCGTCAGTCCCAATGGATGGAACTGGGATTACGGTACTACTCGAGGCTTCCCCAATGAGTCTGAGTATACCTACATCAAGGTTGACTTCTACCGCAACATTGAGACCTACCTCAGCGAGGTTAAGAACACAAAGGTCCGCAACCTTGAGGACATCGTCAAGTAAGCGCGCCGAACCTCAATTGTCTGAACGTAACTAACATTCACAGCTTCAACAAGAAGTACGATGGTGTCGAGGGTGGCTACCCCTACAAGGACGGCAAGGGTATTCCCGCCTTCGCCTCTGGCCAAGACGGTTTCCTCGCCTCCCTCAAGACCAAGGGCGTCCAAGACGAGACCTACTGGCAAGCCCTCGAGTTCTGCCAGACATCCTGCCGCAAGGGTATCAACGATGCTCTCACCCACAAGGGCAAGAAGCTCTCCGGTCTTCTCGTCCCTCCCCAAGTCGCCCAGGCTCCTCAAATCGCTGCCCAGGCCGGTTACCCCGTCATCACCATCCCCGGTGGTTACGCCAAGGACTCCGGTATGCCTTTCGGTCTCGGTATCATGCAGACTGCCTGGGCTGAGGCTGAGCTTGTCAAGTGGGCTAGCGCAATTGAGGATCTTCAACGATCTAAGAATGCCCCCTCCAAACGACGCCTCCCCAAGTTCCTTGGATACCTTGAGCGCAACGTTCCCGTGCCTTTCTAAGCGCCCGGCGAATGGTCGCATTTTGCATAAATTATATAATAGCAGTAGATAGCATTACATAACTTTTAATGATATTATGGCTGAAGCCTCAATCAATTCTATATGTTCGAGATTGGAGATAAACGGTATGCTGCTTGAAGTGTGCTTTTTTGTGTGATGTTCAATTGGCCTTGGCTGAGAGCTGGTCCTCATCGCGTGCCTCCCTCCCTCTCAATCGGATCGGGAAGCTATTGGAGTACAAGGCGAAGTTATTTATGTCTTGCAAATCGCCATAAGGGATTCATCTCCATTGAAGGTAATCACTTGGATTGTAAGTTAAACGGGTTCCATTGAGCAAAAAGGTGATGGAGACGACGAAAAAACAATTGGCAAAGGTAATAAAAGACAAGGTCCTACCCGGGTTCGAACCGGGGACTTCGGAAGAGTTTGAATGGTGATCAAAATCCAACGTCCTAACCACTAGACTATAGGACCTTTGTTGCAAGCTAGGGTTCCAAATTGAGTTTAACAGCTCACATCGTAGGCAGTAGGAGAATATGCAAAAAGCGAGGTCCTACCCGGGTTCGAACCGGGGTCTTCGGAAGGCTTTCGAGGGTATCAAAATCCGACGTCATTACCACTAAACTATAGGACCAGAGGCTGCAAATGCGTCAATTTTGGGTATTCATATACGCCAGCAACACGTTTTCGCGACATTAAGCTGAGCGTCATTAATATTCTTCGCTCATTTTTCACGTATCTCATGTTGCAACTTTGTCACAAACATACGTGGATTTAGATTTCATGCTTATTTTATCATTACATCACATGGTGGCATTAAATGGTCAAAGAAAGCCCGATATACAATTGTCAATTATACTCTGTGTACATCTACCCTGCGCTCTAGAGTCCTGCTCAATATCTTTGTTCCAAATGCTAAATTTCCTAGGGCCGCTACTTACTCATGACCTCAGTGATCCGTTGTGGAGTGCTTCATCATCTCAGTGTACCCTTTCTCAAAGCTCTTTGGTCCGGCCAAAAGCGATTCTTAGAAGTCACAAGACTTACCCCGACAACTCAACAGTAGTAAGGCTCCTCCTGATCATAAGGCCGCATCTGAGTCCAGCCATTCGACTTGATACGGTCCTTCACTGCCATGGGAAGAACCGCAAGCGGTTCACGGCGAAGATAGCCCTCGTCCTGAAGGCAAGCGACCAAGTTCTCAGGCTTGGGAAGAGCGACGGTAACGGTCAGCTGCATAATGTCACCGACGACAGTGAACTTGTTGCGGCCGTAAGTAAACTCAAGGCCATCGCGGAGGCGGTCCAGGCCGAAGAGAAGAGTTGGGCAGATGGTGTGCGTAAAGGTCTCATAGCGGCGACGGTTGATGGTGCCGCCACGGGTTTCGTTGCGGTCACGGCTGTCGCTACGATCGCGGCTAGAGGTTTCGGAAACCATGATTACAGTCGATACACAAAATGCGAGTGGGAAAGGTGAGAGCTAAAGAGCCGAATGCTGATGCTGACTTGGTAGTTGTTAGCAAGTTGTTGTGCGATAGCAGTTGATGGAAGTCTCGATGAGAATGTTGGTAAGAGAAATGGAAAGAATTCAGGGAGACAAGATGGAAATGTAGAATATATAGGAGAATACTGACAGGTGAAAGAGTGAAAGAGATGATTTTCGCTAGGTTGCTGTTCTACAGCTTCACTCTTGAGTTAACAGTGGCGCAGATCTGCGTATCCAATCAGAGACTCTGTTCTGTACAACGTATATTCACTGATGATATGTGAATGAACTTTTTAGCAGTGACTTAAATGATAAGTCTAGAGGTATAAAGAGTTTCTACAACTACACAAAAAGGTGAAAGCAACGAAGTTAGTGCGAATCTATTATATTCAATATCTGGCAGGAACAAAGCATATGGTATGAGTGATATTCCAGGAAGCTACTATTCGCCACCCAGTTAACAGGCCGAAGTTTACTGTATGATAGGCAGTGTCAAAACGCTTTCCGTCCGAAGCTTGAGCGTGATTCAAGTATATATCGTTGGTTGTCTGGTCGTATTCGCCGCTGTCCTTACACAGAGCAATAACATAAACTCCTGAACATCAACAAAATACTCTGAATCCAATAAACACTGGGCGAACTCCCATACAGTGACTCAAGATGACAATATGGTTAAAAGTCATTTGATTTGGACCTTTCAAGCAATCTTTCCCTTGTTCATACCGCCTACTCCAAAACCAGCCAAAAACGATGCCCTCACAACAGCAACCCATCCAGTGAATATATAATTCCCCCAATCCTGCCATCTGAACATAGATAACTCAGACCGTCCCTGCTGCTTCATACTGATATAGACGCTGACCAAGATCGAAATATCGATGAGAAGCACAGCGGCAATGACGACTCTCCAAACTTTGATATCAGAGCTTGTCCGGAGGAGGACCGCAAGCATAATGCCGACGAAAGCATAGAGCGCAGCAAGTTGATGAAACAGAAACGCTTGATCTGGATTGTAGGGCGACATGCTCAATGGGATGAGGCCGTCGAGCATGAATTCGCGGGTGAAGATGAGACCAAACACGGTTGGGATGAGAGTCATGGGATCGACCCAGGTGAACCAGATACGGTAGAAGTTATGGATCTCGAGGTCAGACATGGTAAAATAACTTGAATTTGTACCTTTAGAGGATGAAAAGTCCGAGAAGTGTAGAGCATCTATGGCAAAGAGGGTTCTGTTGTTCTTATGGCGGAGGGTTGCGGGGCAGAGTAAGCAAAGAAGCAAGACCGGATCGGGAATCACGTCTTATGTCAGCCACTGACTCGCTCAGAATCACTGTGTTGTCATGGGCGTATATAAGCTTTCGGCCACGGGCCTCAGCTGAAAAAAATCACAAGCCTATGTCCATTAGAAAGTCTGAAATCGACGCGATTTACCTCTGATACAATCTCAACTTGGCTTGAGGCACTGAAATCCTCCTGATATTGACCCATGCACTAGGACAAACAAAGGAGCTAGGGTTTCCTTGCCAGGTTTCAAATCATCCTTCTCACTCTCCATTTTGAGTTCCGCTTACCTATCTGATATGTGTAATGCTGGTATCCAGGCTATCCGGGTTAAACCACCACTCAAGACTTCCAGTCCAAGGCAACTCTATCCAAGTCCATTCCCCTTCATCCTCTGGAGGCGTGACACCCATGACTGCCACATGAGGGGGTAACTGTGCGATCTTTCCTGGTCTCGTTCCTAAAAACAATCCTTTGGAATCGCTCGCTACAAGTGACGGCTCACTCCAGTCGAACCGGAAGCAACCGACACTAGCCTCACTTCCATCTGTGTACCGAAAGAGTAGGCCCGTGACCTTCTTGTACGGGGTTTCGTTTATACGGCGGTTTTCCAAGTCGAAGTGTCAAATCACAGCTGTATCCTTCTCGTTCTTGCTTTTGCAAACAATAACTTCACTAACGTTTTCCAGAGATGCACAAGAATAGTGCAGAGTATGGAGCGGGTTGAAACGTGGCATGGACCCAAGTGGTGTTTGGATCGGCAGAGGGAGCTCTTTATGATCATCGAGCAGTGTTGGTGCAGCGATAACAGGTATTCCGTGGGGTGAAGGAGAAAAGAAGATTCTGACCGGGGCGTTCGTAGAAGTCTTTGCTATCAAGTTCCAATGACGGTGATTCCGATATGCCGCAAGTTGCCCATGATGATCTGGGAAACTTCCTGCGACAATCGTTCGACCTTTACTCGTCACAAGCTTGGATATTGTTAGTAATGGTCTATGGACACTGAAGGTCAGTGAGAATTCTTACCCCAAGAGCCATATCACTGGGTCTTTTGTATATCTGCAAGCCCCAAGGTGTTGAAAGATGATAACGCAAGCCACCTTCGCCTTGGGAAGGGAGCGGTCTAGTTGTATCATACTTTTCAGTGCCTCGTAGCCAGACTTCCTGGACGAACTCATCATCTTGAATGGGGTAGTAGGTCCACTTGAAGTCATTTCGGTCTCCATATTCCGACTGTTCTTCGTACAGTAGCGAACCGTCGGCATCGATGTGTTGTCTGTTGCGATGGATATGTACTGAGACCATCTCATCATTGAACCAACAGACGGAATATCCTCTTATGCCAGGTTCATTGAACGTCAGTGTTCTCAACCTGGCCTCAAGCTCTCCTTCACCCCAGCCAGCATAGTAGAATGTCATTGAGTCGATGCCAGATGGTGCCACTGGATGAGGCCAGAGAACTCGAGTGAAAATTGAATGATTCAATAGCTTTCGAAGCTTGAGACCCTGCGAACATAGATTAACATTTGGTCGATCGCCATCGTTAGGACTTACATCACCGCGGAACGAAAGCGTTTGACTGTTTTTGGGCACTGTCTGCCAATAAGCTGGATAAACCGTATCCAATTTGGCCTCATTTGGGTCTGAGATGATCTGTCTGATTCCCAAGTGATCACTAGAGATGTACAAGACTTCATCTTTTGCTGAAAATGTTACCTTGCAAGCGTGACGGCTCGCAATGCCGGAAGAGTTCGTGAGCGAACTCACATACTCTACACCATCGACGCTGACATTTGTGTGCAACACTGAGGGCGACAGATCAACGGACCAGTCGATCTTGCGATGACGCAAAGAGATCTCCGCTATGCTGTATAGCCTGATTAACTCGTCGTCGTCGGATACGATATGCCAGAGTTCCTGTGACAGTTTGCCATATGCTTTGCATAGCGCGTCTTCGAGTAGACCCCGAATCAGGCTCCTACGTCTGTTCTGATTCAACGGAATATGACGATAAGAGTGCTCTGTAAGGGAGCGGTACTTATGAAGAGGACTTCCGAAACGAGCGGCCATATGGACACACTCAGCATGAAAGGCTATGGCGAGGCCCCTGTTATGAGTACAGTAAGGGTAGACGCAATGCCGGAAGGACATCTTTAGAGATTTGTCGATGCAGAGAGGCGCATAGTACTTCTCGTAGCAAATTACAAATGGCAACGAGATCTGGTCATCTGGGGCCACTGCTGCCATTAGTTACACTAGAGTTCAGATTTCGCGATGAGCTCAACGTACGAGTCACGATCTTATCTTTCTGTCGGTTGATTGGGAAGCGGCACAGTCGACACAGGCTTGTATCGACACATACTGGGTTTCCAAGATGATTCTCGCTAGGCATGATTGATGAAAGGACGAAATAGCCTCCTGGTCCAACCTCTGGTACCCCTTGAGGCAAGGCTATGGCCCGCTAAGTTGAACAATATGAATTCATCATTACAAGGGACAAGTCCAAGCGATGTAGGGGAGGCTGGATTGGTTAAAAATAGAATGAAGGGCTAAGATGTAAGCTGACGTGGTGACGTATGACAACCAACCGCGGGACAATAAATCCGACGGCGAATCAAGAGTGACAATGGCTTTCATCTCAATGCGTTTCGGAGTCTCACAGAAATTTACTATTTTTCCTCTTAGCATTTCCTTAAGATCTGATGATATATGACCAAAGTGCAGTGTTCAATAATCTCCGGTAAAAAATAATTTCTCATCTTCTTTAGCTATCTTGCCTGTTCATCGCTACATCTTGATGAAATTGGTGCCGTCGGTGAGTCTTCTCAAAGAAGAACTGAGAGTAGACGCCGTTGAGTCTCGATCAGTGCCTTACATTCTATTCAGGCGTTCAACCTCCCCATCAATATCCAACTCTGGATAATCCAAAGATGTCTTTGGGCGTTCCAACCGCGGCGCTCTCCATCGTCTTGGGGGAAGCTTTCTTTCCCATAGGTCTCTGTAGACCTTATGAACTGGAATAGCATCTCCTGGGTCGATTCGAACCATGTTCTGAGAGCCCGGCAAGATGGGGAGAGGAGACTTGGTGGCGGCATCCTCGCTATCGGCGAGAAGAAAGGATATCAAGGCTGGCTGTTGAGCATCAAAGAAGCTGACAGACACGAAATGTGACCCTTGCACGGGTACACTGGAAGTACGCGTTGGGTGAATGGTCGAATAGTACTACTCCGCCCAGAATGCGGTTTTCTGCCCAATAACCGACGATGTCATCTATACCGTTTGGATACCGATCATGAGCTGTAAATTGAGTCGCAACAAACATTGTCGGCCACGGAGCGACGCGGTACGACCCACCTGGAGGTCTCTCCCACTTAGTTGTAGCCTCAATATCACAACCGGTAGTTGTAGCAGGATCATGGACTTTCTCCATTTGTGATAGCTAAACGCCGATTTGATGTAGGGCGCATGCAGTAACCTCAATAAGACGTAGCTGAAAAGATCGCGATGACGGTTTGGTCTCTTTATACCGAATTAATTTCTGAAAAAAGTGTTAGATGACGAGAAGGATTGCAGAGAGGTGATAAGCTTCATACCTCCAGATCGACCTTTACATCAGCCATATCTAATTGTGCACGGAATGCCTTTGCTTTTTCTAATGCACCTTCGCAGATTGTTTTATGATCGTTGATGGGATGCTCAACATCATATTTACTTGAATATTGGTCCCAAACAACGTCATCGGTCGGTAGGTCATCAATAATCCGGGCGTAGGTCATAAGTGCAATGTCAGTGTTGAGAACATTGCGGAGGGCTAGAGACAAAGAGTCGTGATGAACTCCCTCAAGTCGGTCGAGCCCAACATATTCCGGAGATGGCATATTGTTCTCTCGAAAAAGAAAAGTGTTATGTTCGCAACTGTACTGAACGCTGGGCTGAAGAATGATGGAGGAGGAGAGTTCGATCGTTAAGTCAGGCGACAAAAGCAAAAGCGCGCGGCTACACACCTGTAACAACTGTGTGACCGAGTGACCACTGGCCCGGCGGCTAAACAGTGCGCTACCAGAGCTTGTTCCTGTTTTAGAAACCCCCGGTAAACCTTATGTATTTAAGGCATACCCAGGCCAGATAACCTAGCTAACAACCAACATTCATGTATCAGGAAATGCATGTTGGTGATAAGTTATATCGCAACTATAACACCGAGCGCTAAATGAGATAACTCAGCACTAAAAAACGCCTACAATTTTGAAGATGCTTACGCGTCCAGTAATGTTGGCTCGAACCAACACTGTGGATACCCATGAGAAACTCATTCCATGATAGCACCTAACACCCAGGCCCCCATGGCTATCTACTGTTCTCTATTCTTCATAACATGAGATGCGAAGGGTATAAGAGCGACATGTCTTCCGCCAAGAAGTGTCAATCAAGTTACTCAATCCACAACATCTATCATTTCCTTTATCAACGCATCTTGAATCACTTGTTTTTACGCCTCGCTTTCGTCCTATTATCCTACTTTTAGACATTTTGATCCTAAATTCAGTCTCCCCTATTCTTACATCAGTCTTATTTTCCTGAATTCAGTCCATTATATCCTTTCTTTAACCTAAGTGTCCTAGCTTGAGTCTATCTTATCCTAATTTTTCCATGTCTCGCCACGGGTATGTTGAAAAACACTGCAGAGGGAAACTTCAGCTGATAGTCCTACCAGTCCTTCCTCTAGCTCTCGGGGTCAGCAGCGGGCTCCTAGCCCTTCCGAGATGATCGGGCGCCTGAGGGTCATGGTCGAAGCAGACTAAGCTCAGCGTGGCTATGATGACTACCCGCAGACTAGACTCCCGGATACATCAGTCGAGTTTCGTGTTGTCGCCACAGTCGTGTATTTGGCTTTGAGCATGCTTGAGACTCCAGAAAGCAGATTTCGTATAACTGTAATCGGCCAAGAGTTCATTGCACGTCGCAGGAGCCTCGAACACATCTATGAAGGTGACCCTCGCAATATGCCGCAGTGGGTTGATCTCTTCCTTTTACGACTTCGAGCTACTTTCCCCAATGTAGTCTTGAGAAATCATATCAACAGAGAGGGATCGGCCCAGAAGTCAAACTGGGCAAGAGGTGGCCGGAGAATGGAAGAATGGGAACCGACCATGGCTGGGACTATGAGACTCAACAAGAAGGTAAGTGACAAACAATCTGCCCTGTTTTCCGTTATAATCATGGCTACTCAGGACTAATGGACGTCGCAGGCCGTTGAGAATATGATAATGGCTGGCAGAAATTCTTCTTCAACCGATGATACCATTGAAAAGGAGGCGTGGGAGTCTTTTCTGTTCCTTGTTAGCGTTACTATCGCTCACGGACTCATGCACCTTTCCGTTGGCTTCCTTACTGGCTACAATTGGCCCGCAACACCTCCAAACATCACATTCTTGCCAGAATTGTTCAATACGGAAATTGATGATGAAGCCGTTGGCGAATCAGGTCGCTACTGGGAGGGTATGGTTCTTGGAGGGACTATCGAAGCATATGAGAATACCTCAAACCCCCTTCGAAGCAGGCAGGCTGGCGACCTGTTTCTGTTTGCCAGTGGAATGAGAGCAAAAAGGCTGGATCAGCGTTCCATTCAACGGATTTTGGGATTTGGTAAGTCTCCTCGTATCCGTTCGGGCTTTCAGTAGCTGACATGCTCAGATTTTGAGTTCCCCCTTCAACCTCCTACTCGCGGTATTCGCATTTCCAACCTGGATAACGAACGCCGACCAATGAAAGACGCACGAGCTGCTTCACTCCCTCGTGGTGTTTCACTTGACAGAGATTGAGTCCGCACTGTCGAGCCTAGCCAGTTGGAATTCCATGCTAGCCTCCCATCGCACACTGTTCGTGGAAGAGAATTCGAGCTTATTCGATGAATCCCGAGGATGCCTGGATATCTGTTTGCCGCTGCTTAGGTGTTGCATCGTAGTTTCTGGGCTCCACACCGTCGGCGCAGGTGGCTGAAGTGAGCCAGAGTATTAATATACGAGATAAATTGAGCCATATCTGTATTAGTTTGAAAAGCTTAGTCCTTAGATTAGCTACCAATTTAAAGAATTTGGTCCCAAGGTTCCCCCAAGTTTAGTTATTATTTAGCCTAATCTTTTAGAATTCTTAGTGTTATTAAAAATTTAGATGTAAATTATTATCTTCTTTATCCATAATTTATATTAATTTATGCTAGATTTCGGACAAATCGAAACGAATAATAAGTGGTCTTGGCACATAATAAGGATCAGGCAACAATCATGATGACAGATGACCTGGGGTTCGCTGGTCCAATCATGCCGAGGCTTGACATTGCTCCACCCCTCCTCTCTAACTCCTAACTCCATGTCATTTAGCCATCCAGAAGTTGGCCTCGTGACTGACTACCATTTCTCATTTAATAATTTCTAACACGTCCTGATACAGCGACTGCCTTGTGCAATGGAAGAACCGGATCATGTGCTTGAAGGCACTATTTCACACGCCCGCTGCTGTCTTTGCGGAATTGCCATCCTCGGCGAATTTGAAACGCCACTATGGCTATGTCAGTTTCACACTGGTAAGTCGACCTCGGGGAGCAAGAAGACTTCGGACCTTAGGACCATAACCCTAAAATAACAAAAAGACTCAGGTAAGCTTGTATCAAGCCAGGATGACAAAATAAACTAGCCTAAAAGCCTTCTAACTTGATACAAGCTTACCTAAGTCTTTTTGTCATTTAGGATTATAGTCCTAAGTTTTCTTTCCTCCCCTACACCACCAATATACAGTCTGAGAAACAGTTCAACTAAGTGATAGAAGTCTACGCTATTGATAAAGAGGCAAATGCAAGGGCCTATCTCTCAACTTCCGGGCGCAGGCGAGGCCAATCCGACCATATCACGGTGGATCCTTCAGACATCAAACACAAAGAGAAGAAGACCATCAGAGTAAATCTCATGCCTTATGACTTTCAAGACCCGTCTCAGTATCCGTTTCTCTCTGATATAACGCCTGATGCTTGGGGATATCCGTTTCATTCGGCATGTTGGAAGATTCTGACCGTTTTCGGACCCATCGAGCAGGAAGATCTTCAGTCCATCCTAAATCTATGTCGCTCAGTTCCCAAACAAATGGGCATGCTGAACTGGGGCCACGAATATGGAGGGAGGGCAAAACATCACCTCAACGTGGCTCCTGGCGAGGAGAACTTTCTGATATCGTCACCAGTTGTAGTCGGCATGGATATCAATCCTTGCAGTATTGTCGAGCTGATGCAAATATTTGACAGTCACACATCGAATACGGCGGAAGATAACTTTCCCAAGATCAACCCGTTACCAAAGCTTCACCAAGTCACAGCCCTGGATCCTTTTACCGAATTGCCAACCGATATCCTTCTGGCACTCGCCGATCATCTTACCCTCCCGGAGCTCACTCTCATGAAACAATCCTCACGGGCTTTCGCCAATCTAGAACTGCCCAGCCGATTTTGGCGGAAGCGATTCCGACTGGGCCGAGAGTTCGACTACATCTTTGAAGCCCGAGATTACTCGGGTGGAAAGTGGGAATCTATCTGCAGGGACATTAACGATTCCAAATCCAATGGCATGGTTCGCTACTCGCTACATCTCAGGCGCCACATCTGGGACTTGTGCTTTCCCATGCGCCAAGTCCTGGAAGCAATGCGACACAAGACCTGTGATGGAAGCCCCGTCAAGTCCACTTTCGAACCAGAGGCGTTACCTGATGCGTTACCAGAACCTAAAATCTGGAACACTGTTGATCGGGCACTGAAGTTCCCAAATAAAATGTTCGAAAGAGGATCCAGAGTGATCTATGATCGCATGTTGACATTGCCCAGTATGCTATGTACTGTTTATGTATCGAAAGTTGAGCTTTTTGGGCGACGTTATGTATCCGGACTGAGATTCCGCGATGGCGACGGAAAAGATCTCACCATTGGCTTCCAGCATCCTGATCATGAAGAGCTCCTTGCTCAGGAGGCTAACGGTCTTCGAATCAAGGGCTTTGATGTTGCTTTTGACCAACGAGGGGTGAAGGGCCTGTGCATGCTGCTTGATGATGGAACTCGATCTGATTGGGTTGGGGAGTACAAAGATATACCTAAAAAAAGGGTTCGAATTGGCGGCGAAGAAAACAGGGTTAGCCACTTCAAGGGTGGATTTGATGTGAGTTGTCCACCCCAATCTTAGATATGCCTCGTTTTGAGATTTGCTACTGACCTGAAACTGCAGGCCGCGAAGCTAGTGAGCATATCTATTAATGAGGCCTCTATTTATTCAAGGGATCCATCCGGGTGTCTAGACCAAGGGAGAGGCCCATTATGGTACCCTGAGATACCAAGTCCCGACTTGATCTTCCCATACGCCAGCACCACTCTAACCCACCGTTCTACTCGCAGTTCAGTAGTTGATCAAGATTTGCCAGTCTGTTTCAGACTCTTCGGGGATGGCGATCCAAGTATGCTCAGCAAGATCACAGTTCGGCACCGTGTGCATGACAAGTACACGCTAAAGATGGAGTCTGTCACAATGACCTCCACGGATCAGAGCGAAGTTGAACTTGGCTTCAGACGCACCGATGGGAGATATAGCAAAGATTACGATATCAATCACGAGCACGAGGAAAGTTTCGACATCGACGGTCCAAGAGGGGAGCGAATAGAGAGTATGAGAACGCTTTGGTCAGATGACCTTGTAGGATTCGAGGTGAATGAGCTCTCTATTAATACGACTAACTCACACTGACTATGATTTCCAGATGGAAACGAATAGAGGTCGAGCTGTAAAATTTACTGGTGGCTCGGACGTTGATGTTGATCGGGAAGTTGAACTGTCAACCTTCAATACTAAAGGGCGTACAGTGGTTGGATTTTGGGCGACCATGGTAAGTCCCCATTGCATGAGTGATATTGCGTTATGTACTGATAATACCAGGAAACGGATCTGGGCTTTATGGTATTCGGTCTTGTTCTCCGCTGAAAATACGGGCTTCAAGTTTATAGCTGCTATGTGGTAGAGTATTTCTATGATACAAGGTGCAAAGGCTCGACATAGTCTGAGTAGTAACTCATTCTGAGTTCAGCATTCGACAGGAAATAGCAAAGGATCTTTGATGAGCTGTTCCATATCTTCTGTCTTGATATGAATAGAAATATCGACCCCGTTATCAGTCCAATACTTCCCTGGAGGGCCTGGTGCTTCTTTAATTAAAACACAACCGTCCATCTCCGGAATTACACCCTCAGCGTAGTGACACGTAGATCCAAACCCGAAATCGATATCGTAAATCCCCGCACGTGCCCAAGTTGTTACCAAGATATGTCGTCTGCCCAGAAATGCTTGCCATATTCGCTGAGGAGACTTTTCGAAAGCGATACTGTAGAGATGAGCAGCCATATTTGACGGATCCGCGATTGTTTTGAGTGTGTGCCGGACGTGAGCTGCTACCTTCGTTGCATTTGAAGGGCGGGCAACGTCGGAGGCTGGTAGCTCAATATTCATCATCATAACCGGTGAACCAAGGAAGTCTTCGTTGAGTTTGAAGGACGAACGCACGCCATAGACTAGATCGCAATGGATAGGATTAACGTCTTTTTCGAGGCCACGAGCGCGAGCAATACAAGACCAAACATGAACTAGAATAGCATCATGCTGGCTTAGCTTCTGCGATGAGTTCTCGCTGGCTTTGTTCCAGAGAGACAAGACTTGGCTTCGACTCAAGTGAACAACAAAGTTCGAAACAGGCGAAGCAACATCCCAGTCGTCCCATGGCATTGGCTTGCCAATGGCCTCAAGATCCTGTTTGTCGAACGGCGATGGGATTTTGAATGGCCAAGGGGGCGTCGACTCTGGATGCCACCAGTCATATCTATGCATTGGTAAAGCTCTGGCTCGTTGAATAATTTCTGGGTCTGGTTCATCGGCATTGACGTCTCCTGCGGCTTCATTATCGAGGAGCGCAGGGTTGAAAACAGGTGCTGAGCGCAGCGAAGAGTTTCCCATAAAACTGCAACTTTGATGCGCCCAATGTTTAAGAAAGGTGAGAATAGTTGTAGCATCTGCGAGAGGATGCGCTGCATTGATGGCAAGAACAAAGCCGCGACAAGACAATTCTGTGATTTGGACAGCTAGAAGAGGATGCAATTGCCCATTCTCGTCTTCCACGGGATCCTTCAAAGGTTGGGCGATCGAAACTGATGGTATGAACTTCTGAAAGACGCTGGAGTCGCACTTCCAAAATGGTTGTTTCGAAGTCCTATCTGCGGGATGTATAGACTCAAGTGTAGCATCGCATTTAGCGTGAACAAACTCTACACCAGGATCGTTCTCAGTCCCGTAGTGTGCGTAAAGACATCCAAACCGTCGGGCATGAGGTGGAAAGGAATTAGCTTCAGGCGGAACGGTACCATCGGTGGACTTGATAGCCTTGAGCTGACCGCCCCATTGCGGATAGAAGTGGAGGGTTCTTGCTAAAGATTCGCGTAAATAGTAAGCAAAGTTGAAGTCATCGCGGTTGGGATTCTGAAAGAGCCATATGGCGCTGGTGTTGGAGAAGTTTGCAGTGGTGCAGTCGAGTAGAGATAAGGGAATAGCTTGCTCGTGAGAAGTAGGTATCTCGATGCGATGAGAATCAACGACTGAAATATCGATGGCGGACATGGCAAGAATCTAAACTTATCATACAGCCAATTGAACATATATGTCATAGTAGGAATGGTTACAAAAACTAGATATAAATATCTCGAAGTTCGGTGGAACGTGGCTCATGATCCACTATATTTGATCTGAACTATTCCGGTTTGGGATGACAAAGGATGAATCATTTCGGCGAGCCCAATCGAGCAAGGGTCGTATTGGGGTGCTGATCCAAAAAGTCTGCAGGATTGGCAGTGCGACTAGGGGTGAATCCAATGGCGTTTTCCACGATCCCTATCGCGTGCGACGATACAAAGGACCTTGTTGCGCTTCCTCCGTTTTATTTCGACGTCGCAGTGAGCCAGGAGAGCAGTTTGCGAATTGACTGAACAGTCGCAACGTCGTGTTCTTTGAACAGAGCATCCAATGCCTCATTCGGATGATCCTCAATCTTGCAAACTTTGCCTTCTGGTGTCTCATTTGGAGATGACCTCCAGTGCCTCAGGTCTGCGATGTTATCGCATTCGTCTTTCGGGTCCAGTAATACAGGACTCCAGCCCGCATTGGCTGATCCAAGAACATCTTTAGAATAGTCATCACCGACATAGACCTTTTGCCAATTGTCCATCTGTCCTTCAGCTTCACTCAGATTCTTGCCGCTACGAGCGCTGATAACTTGGGCAAGCATGTGCTCTGCAGCGTTGAAAATGCGCTTATCCGGCTTTTCGACGCCAACGTCGTACGACATGCAGTGGAAGTCAATGTCGTTAGTTTGTTCTTTGAGATTGCTGGGATATGATTCAGTTCCATATCGTAATGGACTAACGGCGAGACCTAAAGATGAGAGAATGCTGGGAATGCGATCATCTGAGTTCGTAATGACACCGACAACAAGACTGTCAAAGTTTTTGGGCGGGGCTAGCTTCAACTTCTTGAATGCTTCGACAAGACCTGCTTCAGTTTCGTAGCCTTCTTTTGATGCGAATCGATGTAGTAACCTCGGAGCCAAATCTTTGGGCAAAGGTTTGTCATCTTTTGCCAAAGAGGTGAAGGTATTATGAATGACCTGAGAAAAGTGAGCATCAGTACAGACACAAGGCTTTCGTAAACGCACATTCGTCCACCACTTCGTCGCCCCTAACCCAGTTTCTTTTCCATAATTCGGATTCTTCTTAGACTCTTGTTTGAAGCTCGATTTGAAGGCAGATTGTAGCTCATCATCGTTGAAGTTGGTGAAGCCGCATTGCCGAGCAACGTCCGCGTATTGTTGTGCAACTGGACGAATAGGTCGAATTAGAGTTCCGAATGCATCGAAGCATAGAAGCAGGTTTCGTTTTGACATGATTGGTTGGGTTTATAAGTTTTGTAGTTGATGGGTAAGGATAAAGTTGCAGATGAAAGAAGGGCATTGTTTTTAACTCCACAAGTATGATTACGTCATCTCGCGACGACGTTGAACATGGATGAATGCGCAAGAGGCACGCTCTGAAGAAGTTTTGGAGGAAATCTTGTTCTAATAGTGTTAGAATCAATTTTATTCTCATATTTAAATAAGAAAGAAGGACGTTTTCTCCCCGTGAAAGATTATTCCATGTCGTAAGCGTATTGACGAGATCACATATTCCAGAACTGTGATAGGTTAATAATGCTTGAATGTCTTCAGAAGTCGTATCGTGTTTAAATATCCACCGGTCAGCATGTCACATTTGCCAATTGGGGTCAAAGGTGCCCAAATCTCGTGTACTATTTTGGGGGGACTATGGGTCTACAAGCTGACTCCTCGTATATTAATCCAGCATCAAAGAGTTTCGAACCTAAAAGTCCAAAACAAATATTCGCCCAAGTCCAATTCCAAAATTCTCAACTCCTAGCACCCCGGCGGAAACTCATGTCCGCGATGATCATTGTCATCAATTTCTAGTCATGACATCTCTATCTGCGCGAGCAGTTGTCGTTAGACTCTTTGTCTAGCCTGTACTCCGAAAACCGAAGCAGAAAACAAAAGAAAGTCGTTGTATTGTGTCCATGTCGTTTAGACGCGAGGCTGAATCAGATACTGGTGCATGCCAGATCGAGGGGCCTTACCCAAAGTCGCAATCTTCAGACCCTGAGCTTGGGCGATCGAGTGGATCTCTGCCTCACCACGCTTCCACGATGGAAACATGGTGTAGACAGTGCCAGACTTGACAACGTAGTTGTCATATCGATGGCAGATCATGTCACGCTGAGCGACCACCTCAAAGTAATGCATGGAGTGGTCGAGCTTGGACTCGTAGGTCCAAGCGGTGGTCGCATCAGCGACAATACCGGCGTGCTGCTGGATGCCCTTTAAGTAAGCGGTGAAGAAGGCATCATACGCCTTAGTCTGATAGGCGGCATGAGTAGAAGATGCCTCAGTTCCTGAGGGACCATCCTGACCGACGGTGAGTTTAGAGCGAGGAGATCCGGAGAGATGCTTGACGAATTCGTCACAACGGTCGACACACATGTCGTCGGGCGCATTAAAAAAGATGGACCCAAGCGACAGGAAGATTCGAGGATTAGGGAGCTCCTTGAAGTACTTGTCTCCTTGGATAAAGTTACCCCACAGGCCGACACAGGTGATCTGGGGAAACTCGGCAGCCGCCTTGTTGACATGTTCCTTGAGGGAAGCGTGATAGATGTCGAGGGCGACATAAGTACAGAGCTTTCCCTGAGCGATGAAAGCCTCGACATACGGGACGAATTTACGCGAGTTGGCGGCGCCGAGGTCAACGATGACGGAACCAGTGTCGGGCATGTCAGCAACGATGTTCATAGCGGTCGACTTGATGATGTCGAGTTCATCAGTAGTCTGGTAAGAATGATCCGCGATCTCACACCAGTGCTTCATGCCAGTCGTGTACGCTACCTCCTTAGGGAAATAGCCTTTGCCTTTAAAGGCATCAGGCAGTTGGTTGTCAAAGGTTGTGTCAAGGCTGGATCCGCCAATATCGAGAATCGTCTTGTTGACAGGCGCCCAGGCCTGAGTGGTAGGAGAAGATGAAGACATCTTGGATGATGTCGATGAAGATGACAGTAGAATGAAGTGATGAAAGGAGGAAATGTTAGTTCTTCTGTAGTAAGAACGTATGAGAGAGTGTATGTTTGTGACCAAGAGACGCGAGGGTAGAAAGTTGTTCGAAGGAAAGAATGGGAGTGTTGTGGTAAGGAAAAGAAGAAGACAATGTTACTGGGAAGGAGATGGGAATAAATACTCTGGAAATTGTGAAGATTCTGAGGATGATTCACTGGCTGTTCTACAACTTCGCGACTGTTCTGACAGTACCAGGCGCGTTGCGGCCGCATTGCTGCTGGTTACTATGGTGTTCGAGCTGTTTGTTCGAAAATAGTGGAGGTGAAGCCTCTGACACCCGCAGAGAGTCCAGAGATTGACTCTGGCACTGCGATGCTCCTGTAAGTATTTCAGTAGATTCATTTGGCCAACGTTATGAGAATATTGAGGGGCAGTAGCTCAACGACAGTGGCATATTGGATTTGAGAACGGGCACTACGGCATACCAAGATATCTTTGTCACAGTTCCTCTTTCAGAGCTTCCAACACAATTGAAAGAACAAGCGAAGAGATTGAGATATTAGGAATGAAACTATGCTTTCTAAACTATTGATGAAGAAGGAAATTCGTGAAAATAGGCGTTGTTGTATCTTGAGACCCTTGAGGCTTTTGTCGCCAGATTACTGGGCATAACTCGCCGATTAGTACTGCATTTGAGTCCCAAAGTACTACTGTATCTATTGGGTGACACTAGACTACCAACACATTGCATTGTGAGTGAAGCTTCCTTTTCATTCATCGACGTGCCTCGATTCTGACACTGCCAGCTGCCCAGGTGTTATGGAGCCTGTGCCCAGTAGAGTGTCATTGACTTGGCAGATGGAGATCACTGTCTGCACTTGGGGTTTCAATGATGAGCTTACAGCGCTGAGCAGGCTTATGACAGATACGAAGCGTCTTTTTGGAAAGACAAGGTGAAAACGATGAAATTGAAAGGTAGCTAATGTACATTATTGGAGCTACGAATGTTCGTATGCTTGGCAAAGATCTTGCGGCCTATCCGAATCTCTAGTATTTGTTGCAGGGTAAGCGCCTTTGAAGTGGCCGACTGGCCGTCTTGGCATAACGCGGAATTCTGAAAGTCAAAATACGAATAATATGCGAGATCCAAGGGTCTTGAGTTTTACGGTCGCATCGGTTGTGTCCATGCCATTGTCCTATCATCTTTAGCATTGGGCGGCCTCTGGATGAAACTGGTTTTAAACCAGATGATGACTTCGTCCATTGAACGAGATACAACCTTAACAGATGCTCGCCCAGATCCTTGTCTCGATTGGTAAGATCTTACTGCAAACTGTATCGCCACTTGCGAAATACTCGTCACCAAAAGTTAAGGACGCGTGTGGCTGGGTTCAGCATCATCAAGCTCACGCCACAGGGTCTTGCAGCAAGATTAATGTGATATTAAGTCATGGAGTAGTCATTGCGCGTTAGTGGCAGCTCCCAAGACCTGATCTGCGGTGGCTGAGGGGTTCCAAGTTGCGACCAGGTTGAATGACCTCATCACCACCGTCATATGGCAGCGTCCATCCTTCGATAAGCCTGATTGACATTTTAACCGTTTCATTACCTTCAATTCAATTCTGAAGACCCTAGAATTATTCAACTGTTCAATGGTCACAATGTCGATACAAGACAATCATCCCTTTGGCAAAGACAAAGAGAAGCGCTCAAAATGGAAAATCTTTAGTTCCTCAAAAGACAAGGATAAGGAGAAAGACAAAGACAAGCGCAAAAGTCAAGAACATCAAATACCAGAAACAGCAGAGACTTCGGGAGATTCCACATACGGAAGCAGTGAACCTAATAACTCGCTGACAACAGAGGGAGATTTGAGCAACACGAAGAGTAACAGTGGATTGAGTCCAGGGAAGAAGACACCAGATACTGCGACGCCTACCCCAAACCTGAACCCAAATACAGGGCCCGACTCTTACACCAGCCCGACGATCAAGAGAGAGACAGTTACCAATCCCAATACTGGACAGACGATTACAACTACAACTACGACAACGACTACTACTACAACCGTCACAAACTCCAATGGCACAACTCAAACAATTGAGGAACCTCGTCCAGTTATGGAATTACCCACCATCAGCAACCAAGACGTCACACCGACTCCTCCATATCCACAGCAGCAACCGCCTGTAAGACAGCCCGAGCCCGTACAACACACAACGCCTACGCCTGTTGAACCATCTCCAATTTCCCCGACAGCTCGTCGCAAGAGTTTAGAGACTCCAGGACGACGCATAATTCCACCCCGCGATCCTATTCCCTCGCAGGTTTCCACTTCTGATAACAATTCTCCGGCAATTCCTGAGCGCAATGTTAGACGATCTGCGGAATTCGTTCCAGCGCCTTTACAGGTTGGACAGGGCGCTTTTCCTCCGCCACCTCCGTCTGGTGATAAGCCTGTTAATTATTCCCGACCTGCTAATAAATCGACAATTGCGAACCTGAAGTCTGCCGCAGCTGGTATCCATGTATGTGCAATCAATTGCTTCACCCCTCCAACTCCAATTGAATCGTCACAATTGATACTGACGACTTTTAAAGGGCGCCGGCGAAACTCTTCGAGGAACATTAAACTCCAGCGTCGACAAAGCCTTGGGCGGCAATCCAAAAGCAATTGAGAAGAACCAAGCGACTATCGATGCTGGTCGCTACGAGATTGACAACCGCAAATTCTACCATCCAAACGAATATCGTCTCACAAGACCAGAAGGTTCCGGTCCTTCACCTGAAGCGCCGCCAGTTCCCGATGCTCAATACGATGACCCGCCGTTCAACATGGGGAATACGACGGGCAGCCCGGCGGTGACGGATAAAGAGAGGGAGAAGAGGCATGGTAGATTGGGAAGTTTGTTTGGTAAAAATAATGCGAGGTCGGCGTCGCAACCTGGTGCTGATGCTACGCCGAGGGCAGAGAGACAGAAGCTTAGGAAGAGGAGCAGTTCTGGGCCGGGGACACCGAAGTTGAGTGTTGTGGGAGAGTGAGTAACGCGCCACGTCGAGTAATTGTATTGTATATAGCTTAATGCCACATTACGTACTCACGAAAACATTGGCAACTGGTGATGTATCTGATCGGTGATTGTCAATCAGTGATATCAAGCTGACTTAGGCACAGAATCGTCACTCAGACACTGAAGCGTATATGCCAAAGTTCATAATTGGTATTTGAAGATAAAAAGAGATCTAGACCTTCATTGTTTCACTATTTCGAAACATAATGAGCGACATATTCAACTTCCATATGGTTTCCAATTCCATCCTTGGTGCTACTGTTAGGAACGCCAGGCTATCATCTCGTTAGTGAACATCTCATTTTATCTTGGACTTTTAGACTTACCCAATCTCCACCAACGGCAACATTGAAGATGACGAACAGAGGACTATGGCAAAGAGTCTTCCACGTATTCGCATTGCCAATCTGAGCGCCCGTTACACGATGAAAGACTCTTCCATCGAGATACCAAGTAATAGACTGAGATCTCAGATTGCTGCTTTGTCGGTCGAACTGGACCCGCCAAACGTGGAACTTGGCATCGGGCAGCTGAACATTGGACGCGATACCGTTGGGCTCATTGCAGATTCCACCAGGGGCCTTATCGCAGTGGGCAGCACCATAGCCAATCTTCTGTCCATTGACATTCTCCATGATGTCAACCTCTCCGCAAGCAGGCCACTCAACACCTTTTCGGATAGAATCACCAAGGAGCCAAAACGCAGGCCAGATTCCCTGCTTACTCCTCGCCGAGTTACCTCCCAAGCGAAGACTCGCTTCAACTCTAGTGATCTTTCCAACCTTGGGTGTAAGAGTATACTTGCTCTCAATACGACCGGAGGTCCATTTCTTCGTAGACTTTGAGTATCGGGGAATCAACTGCAGGGTGTTCTGGCCAGACTTGCGAAGAACGCTAGTGCTTTTTACATAAGCTTGGACTTCATTATTGTAATTCTTTACTCTCTCGATGATTTGCCATGTGTTTGTGTCGGGAAATGTGTTGGCTTGACCTTGGAAGCCTTGGTGCCAGATGCGGGTGTAGCCGCTGTAATTGGGCGGTTGGACTGCTGCTGCAATGGTGAACAGGAATGTGAATACGGTGAAAATCCAAGAAGAGAACATTGTGAAAATAAGGATGAGATAAGAAAGGAATGATGCGGTGCTGCCGCGTAGGATGAGTTGAGAAAAGAGTGCAAAGTGCACTTTAAGGAGAGCCACTAAATAGCCGATGGATAGAGAACACTATAAACACCACCATTTTCAGGACATTACTCCTTGTTAAATACATTTCCCATCTTTCCAGCTGACGAATGCCATACCGGTCTAGAATGCTAGGCGCCGTTCTGATAACAATAGCTCAGTGTCTGGACCATGTCCAAGGCCGGTTTCAATCCTTAGATCCAACGTGGACTAACCGAGAACAATGAAGCTAAGCCAAACGCAGCGCAGATAATCGAATTCTTCAACGCCACAATCACCAATAGTCTCGTTTTTTTGATTGAAATATTGGAATTTTGTGGAATTGTGGCTTAATGACTTGGAGCCATTGTGCAATTAAGCTTTGGTCCCTGATTCCAGGGCAAAAAGATTATTCAATCTGGGTAAGCGCTCTGCAAGGAACGCGCCACTTTATTGGATTATGGGATTTTATGGAGAAGATAGGCGAGAGGATGGATGGAAATGGCAATGAATTAAATATGAAAGGATGAAACCGTTTGCGTGGGAAATAAAGTGAAATTCATTATAGCCGTAACGTCTCTTGAGTCATCGGAGAACGTCAGCGGGCTTGAATGGTAAGAACTTTAGTCTTTGTCATCCTCATTTTGTAGGAATTTCACAAAGTTCATATAAGATAAGGGTATCATACCAAAATATGATAGAGTTCCCTTGTATCCTCTCTTCACGGTACTATTGACGCCTCAGTTGACGACCGCCCTTGAAGTGCGTATAAACCGACATAGCTTCAGACCATCCCTTCAATGAATCCCTCTCTTCCCTACTCTCCCCCCTCTGCAACAGCAGCGCGAACAACGGCAAAGAAACCCCTAGTTCGGACAAGAAAGAGGCAAAAAACCAGAGCAATCGGAAGCAAGATACAGATAGCTCCGACTACCAACCAATAATTCGACAACACACGAGCAATCAACATCCCGAGAAGCATCCAGATAGCGACACCAATCATTTCCCTATCCGAAAATTCTGACCCGTGGACTCCTTTCAGATATCCGCCACCTTCGTAGTTCATCATAGCAATACACAAGATGAGACTTGTGAAAATGAATAATGCGTCTAGGGCTAGAATTACCGTAGAGGGAATGCTGAAGGCTGAATCGCTTGCTGCGGCGACTATGAGTGAGAGGACGTTGATGAATATGGAGGCGATGATGAAAGATATCATGACGATACCGAGCTTTTTGGCTGTGTTGTGGTTGACTGGTTTGTCGATGGCCTCTTTGCACTTTTGAAGGCTTGAAGAGTTTCTGAATTGGCTAAGCATGTCCTCACTTTCGAGGTCTTCCAGAACAGCTTTTGCGAGGTTGAGTGTTGGGGGAAATTGACTCTTGCAGGTTGTTTTCCCGTCCGTTACTCTACATAGACCTTGAGGTTTTATTAGCGGCTTGAGGAACTCAGACGAATAATGAAGATATGGCCAAATGTTGGAGTAACTTTGGTTGAAGAAGGGAAATCACAGCCCAAGGTAAGGCTGGCTTAATGATGCCAGGAGACTGATGGGATTCTTGCGGGCAACCGCTTACCAGAAGCTCCGAATTTGTATACATCGGGTATAAGATTGGCAGTGGCTTCATTGCAGTCTTCTCCCCAGATGAGGGTTATGGTTGACCGCGGCCAATTGACTAGACTGTAGTTCTTTTCCATCGTTGATCGACATCCTGCGAGAACACATATCGATATGGCAAAGAGGCCTATGAAATATCGATTAGCCGGACCTTTCAAGCCTCAACGTTCAAACAACTAAAACATCCGTGAGGGGGTTGATTTAGTCTTAATGGTAGAATGAAAAAAAGAAAGAAATGCGGTCAAGAAATGGCAAATACCAGGGTTCAATGGAAAAGGAAGTTGACTTACACAAGTTCCAAAACCCAAGCCAGATTAAGCTCTTCATCGTAACGAGTTGTTCCAAAACACTATGTAACAATTTTCAAGCAATGCGAGACCTCGAATTACCGCAAATCCAACGAGGAAATGTCATCGTTTTAGTACAATCAAATGCCAGACCCTGAAAAACCGGTCAACGATAAGAAACAACAGGACCAACAGCCCATGGCCACTCTGAAGCGCCGCCAAGGAAACTGTCGGGAAAGTCACCAGTTGAATTTTCGTATTTCGACAATCTTGACGATATTTAAAGACCATGTTTTCAGCTGCAATTTAACCATGCAAGCCCAACGGCTTTACCCCTGTCAGCTGAACTCACTGTCAATTCGTGAGTGGTCAAGCCCAGTAGAAGCCGTACTAGCTTGGGCGGCTATGTTACAGAGTGAGGGGATGGCAAAATGTCTTGCAAGGTGTCAGACGTGCGGAATAATTCCATGGCGATTACCCCTGGCTTTTGCAGCTGCCGATGCTGAGGGATTAAGCTTACGAGAGAAGCTTATCTTGACTCTGCCGACCCCTAAGCCGGCCACGTTAAGCCAGTACCGAGGTAGCTTATCAGTAGTTCTTATTTGAGTATAGCTTCCATCTCCCAAATGAGTAGAACAGCCCATACTTGAGATATTTGCGTACCCTCTGGAGTGAAGCAGCGATAACGGAAGTGGCACAGAACGTGTCGAGCCGCATCCTCATAATGAATGAATATGCGCTATTGAAGAGCTGTGTTTCTTCATATCCTTAGCCCGAGGCTATTGAATTTGAACGGACAGGAAATCTTTTTTCAGGCTTTCCTAAAGACATTGAAACTTATCGGAAAGGCTTCTTAAATCTCATATTTCAAGCTATATTTCTAATCCAAGTCATTAAAATCATGATATTCCACTTATAATTCCAACTCTCCATAAGGATGAGCGACCTGTGAAAGAGCAGGCCACTTGTACAACTTATGCTCTGTATCCTGAGCAGCCTGTTGGAAGTACTTCATCACATCGTTCCACAAACTATCCGCGTTCTCCTGCTTACTTAAATCCACAGGTTCCAAATTATTAGCAATCTGCGAGATTTGAATACCAGCCGCGGCAAGTCGCCTGAGAACGTCGTCGTGGTTGAACCTTTGCTCAATAGTTCCTGGGATGGAGACTTTCTTGAGGGTCTCGGGAAGTCGGGGTTCTTGGGCACTAGCGCGGCCGATTCCGACGCCATCGAGGACGTTGAGAGAGTCAACCATCGCCTTGATGGTCTTGAAACCTCCAGTAGAGAAAATCTTCATATCTCTCTTCAAAACCTTGACGATCTCCTCAGCTTGGACGAGGAAGTAGTTCTCGCGCTTTCGATTCTCCTCCTTCTCATGGGCGAAAGCAAACTTCTCGTAGTTTCCTCCAGAAAGCTCCATAAAGTCAACCTCAGCCTTCTCAAGAGCGACAGCAAGGGCCTTAGCATCCTCGACGTCAACACCGCCGGGGGTGTACTCGATAGAGTTGGCCTTGATACCAACAATGAACTTGGGGCTCACGCGACGCTTGATCTCAGCGAATACCTCAAGAACAATGCGCATTCGGTTTTCGCGGCTACCACCGTACTCATCAGTTCGCTTGTTAGTGCGAGGAGAAAGGAATTGAGCCAAAAGGTAACCGTGAGCGCCGTGAAGCTCAATACCGTCGAAACCAGCCTTTTCGAGGAACTCAGCGGCATGGGCGAAGCCATTGATAACATTGGCGATATCCTCTTTGGTAGCAGGTCGGGGAGCACCGAAAGTCCTTCCAGTCATACCAGAGTTAACAAGCTGAACATCTGATGCACTAATAGGGTTGGGATTAATCCATTCCTCGACCTGACGACCTGCATGAGAGACCTGAGCGATTAAAAGACTGCCGTTCTTCTTGGCCTCGGTGGCCATTTCCTTAAATCCCTCAAAGCGACGGCCATCGAAGGGCTCATCGGCAGGAATGACGAGGTTGCCAGGGGCCTCGAGGTTAATGCCGTCGATAATAACGTTGCTGGTAAGGATAGTGCCCCAGCCTCCTGCGCCCCAATTTCGGTAGAGAGTAATGAGTTCTGGTGTAGGATATCCTCGGGCAGAGACATCTTTGGTATCCCATGTGGCGAGCTTCTCAGACATAGCTGCCTTGAGGAAGCGATTGGGAGCTTGTCGACCTGCAAATACATAGTCGAGAGGTTGTAGTAGAGGAGCAGGGTCAACGACCTCGTTTCCGTATCTTGCTGGAGCCATATTGAAATATTAATTATGTAGTTGTGAGCGATTGATGTAGTCTTGGGAGGAGACAGGGTTGCATTACTACCTCAAGCGTGGCGCTAGACGCCTATTTATATAAACTCTTCCGAACATCCGTGCAAATCTTGCGCCATAACAAAAAGGAATAGACCACTCCGCAAGATCGTGACAAAGTTACAACAAAGCTCCGCAAGTGGAGTTGGCAATAGGGCATTTGCCTCGGTACATGAATCGTTGGGCTCAGTCTGCCGGACGAGTTACTGAGCGAGGTATATCAACCGGCTCCACAGAATATTCTGAGATGTTTTCGATAACGTTATGCAACGCGCGGCTAACTGAATGTGTATTTATAAGCCGATAAAAATGCCCGTTGCTCTCAAAGTTTGTTGGTTACTGTTCAAATTCTATTGGTCAGTTTGAAAGCAACGTGGATAAGTTGTTGGTTTGGGCTGAGCAATTACTTCGTAGTAGATGCATGTTGGATGATGTTCTAATATCTTGAGGATCCTTCGCTTCCAGAAAATATAACAACTTGCTGAGAAATATTCCCATCAAAGTTCATTTCATGTTGCTTTCGTTTTCTACGCGTCGGGGCAATTATTGCACCGAATAAAGTTAATGCTCCGCAAAGCATTGACGCTTTGGCAAAAGATCACCGCTTTATCCACTTCACCGCCTTGCGACATCTCAGTCAAAGAACGTGTTTTCATAGCGCACCGAGGTCCCAATCAATGCAGAAATATTCTACAAGTACAAACGTTTGACTCGACCAGCAGACATACAGCTTGGAAATCCCCTACCCTCAATTCTGAAATGGGTCAAATTTAATGATTGGTAGTTTATTTTATTGTTGAGTTGAGATAGTTTTCGTATACAACGATTGAGCCTCCAGTCCGAGACTCTCGATTGGTGTTGTCGGCGGCTAGTCAGGCATAAGCATGCTATATTTAGTTTATCACCGGTCATCCATTCATAATTAGTATCTACTAGTTATTGGTTTGATTCGCTGATAGCTTTTCACGATTTGACCTAGTTTTTCGGCTAGAAGATGAAAATGCTAGACGATAATCTTTCATTTTGCTGTTATAATTCTCCTGTGGGATGCCTAAATCGCCATTCGATCACAAAGAATCCTTTTATCTCAATGAGATTGGGGATTTATAAGCCTCATACCTCCCTTGATAATGTTGAGCTCACTAGGAATGATCTACGTTATACCGTCCCAGTGACCCAATCAGAGACTTTATGTTAGGCAATGTCTGCCAAGCGCTGATGCAGATGGCCACTTTTATCATACACAATAGCGACCAATGAGACGTCTAAGTTTCGTAGTGGCATCCTGTAACGTTATTAATCATAAGATAACAAGCCTCCAGAATGAAAGTGCAAGATTGTTAATAATGGAAGATGCAGACCGGAAGATCATTGACGTCAACATTGAAGCTGCGAGATGTGTAACATACTAATTTCACTTATCTAGAAAATCGGCGGACGGCACATCAATTTCTACACACCTTTTTGGTGTTAAATAGTCTTGTGAGGTCGCACACTACTCCCTCTCTCACAAAACTCATCTCTCGGAACCTAGTCTATGCTCGACCAACAGTATTAGTTCTAGAATGCTTGTCCTGCAGCCACAAGTCCACCTCAACCACGCCAGCTGCCAGATGAGGTAGACGACGAGCAGGTATTAGATATAGAATGCGGAAGATAGTTCTCGGACAGTTACGTTAGTGGGGGCTTATCGTGTTGGTGGCGGAGATGAGACTTTGTAGAGAAAGCTCAACAGGGTTTGTTGCTTTAAGTTTGTGCCCTTGTCGGAAACATCCGGCTCTAAATGTGCTTGACACAGTATGTGAAGCAGATAGCAACGGCAGTACAGCCTCATCTTCATCCCTGGCATCGCGAGTAGCTTGTGACGTGTTGCGAGGGGTTGAGGTTTGCGAAGAAATCCTAGAGGGCACTGATCTTGACGCCCCGTAACCCCCATATCTCGCAATCATTGTCAAAAAAAAAGCCTTCGCCTTTCCATTACCAACCCCACACGCGACCCTCATGTTGTTTTCACTGGTGAGACGCAGGTTCCCGGTCTCCCTTGCATCCCAACCGCTACCAGAGCCAGCTTTTGAGCATATATGAATGCTTCAAGGCGACCATGAGCTTTTTCAGAAACCTTACTGCTTCATGTCAGCGTGATGGCTGAACCAATATCAGGATATGTCGCATAGTATTTTGTACTTCGGGGCTGGCCCATGACAGTGCACTGTACGGAGCCTTTATTCTGATAGGCTTGAGTAGGTTGCTTTTGCTCCGATACATCGTCATGCCCCATGGTGCAGAATCTCTTCAAGAAAAGGTCCAAAGTATCGAATTGTTTGATGGCAAGGTCATGGACGAGAAGATTGAACTGTATTGGCAAAAGAATACAGATTGCCTGCCCATGGATAACTAGAAGAGCTATCGTTCAATGTTTCGGACACTAGCCCTTGATTTATTGGTTATCTAAAGAGTGACATCGAGAACAAAGATATTAAGGTACAGAGGTTCGTCACAACTTGACTCATCGGCACATTCACAGATATTAAAATCTTAGCCAACAGCAAACTTTCTGACAATTATCATCTTCTGATAACTATTTAAAACCGCTTCCTTCGATCGCTACTTCACTTTTATTTTCGGAAACCTCAGTCTCGTAAATATTCCACTATGCTACAGGGTTTACCCGCGCTTATGGCCCATAAGGACTTCAACAACCGGCATAAACCGCGCAATACTGTCAAGCTGCCAAGTTCAACGAGCGCAACAAAAAGATATTGACCACCATGTTCTGAAGTCAACGGAGGACATGAATAAGACATTGAAGGAGATGAAAGAAAACCTTCACCAACAAAGAGAACCTAAGAAGTCCTTATCTTTGCTATATAGTCACTGACCAAATAGCTGAGAATCTCTGGCATATTCTATCTCGGTGAAAGTATTTTCTCTGCCAGCGTTGGTAGTGGTTCCTGGTAAGGATCGTGAGGGTTCAAGGACGAAAGCTGGAACTGGTCGTGGAAAAGGACTTTAGGTTTTGGCGGGCTGCTGAGGCTCCGGCTTGAGATGATGTCCTAGGATGCGTGAAGGCTGTCCATGACGACATTTGAAGTTGTGAACAGTTTAATGCAAAGATACTTGACAAGAAGGTCGACCTACATTGGTGAAGGATACAGATTCCCTGTATCTAAATGACTATAAGTGATACAGGTCAAAACTTTGGGCCACAAGATAGGTCACCAGCCCTTATTTCTGTAGCTAAACTTTAGATGACGAAACCTCAAAGTTTCGCCAAATGTTGACTCATGAGCACATTCACAAATAATAAAACTGTGCCTCAACAGAATTTCGACACATCTGCTTTTCGCACAATTATTAAAATCACCTCCTCTATTACAAGTCTTATCCTCTTCAAAACTCACACTCATTAATCCACCACCATGCCGCTACGAATTCCTGCGAGCTTGAAACCCCTGGGAGCCTCTACAAGGGGCGTGAACCGCGCCATGAGCTCCAGCTCTCGACCAGATTCAATAACCGATAACGATCCAAATCGTACACTTTTAGCAAAGAGACGTCAACATAAATAATTGGTGAAGAAATACAAAGTGATCATAGAGATGTAAGATAGGGTAATTGAGAGGCAGCACAAGATAAATGAGTTATTGGAGGGCTTTTTGGAACTTCAGAAAAAGGACAGGCTTGAGCGCCAACAACAAGAAGAATGTAAGGAATCTTGATCCTTGATAGCAGTTTACTGACGTTGTAAATGATAACCTACCGTTGTCTGCCTGGTTACGGCTGGAGTGCCAGCGCTTGACTAGCCGTGGTATTTCCCGCTGGTTTGGAGCCGGAAAGGATAAGTAAGAGAAATCTGGAACTGGCCGCAAAGCAGTAATATGTCCTGCTTATATAGGGACTTGCAGGCCAAGTGTACCTTGTGCACTATCTGGGAAAGCATAAAAGGTCTCTTTTTATGCGTTACTACATCGAATAATCTCAACTCTATTTATGCCTGCTACAGCAGTGTTTCATCAGGATTTCCCACGCGTGAGATAACTTCCCGCTCGAGGGCCATCAAGACAAAAATCCATATATTCGCTCTATCGATCTTGATCTCCGAGGCCAGAGTAAAGTAACAGAAGTGGCAACAGACTAATAGCTATCTAAGTTTCTAAATGCTTGCCAAATGTCTGTCCAACCTTGAGCACCGTCTCAATATGAGTCAAGTTCAACTTGGCTCCTTCAAATCTTGCAAGAGTTCTTGCCGTGTTTAGTGCGTTGGATATCTCCCGCCCATTCAGTATATAATGAACCAGATTGTTCGCCGCTTGGCCACTCAACTCCGCTCCGCCAATTTCTGTCTCGTCGATTGGGACAGCCTCAAGATTCTGCCGCCAGATCTGACGACGCACGTCAGCTGCGGGAGGACCGAAGGAAAGTGACAGATGGATGCGGGATTTCATTGCAGCATCTATACTACCCAGCCTATTGGTCGTCAGGAAGACAATACCAGAGAAATATTCGAGGTGTTTGAGGAATACGGCCACAAGTGAGTTGCGCGTAGTGCTGTTTGAAGTCAAGTCTCGGCTCTCGAGGAAGACATCTGCTTCATCGAATAGAATGATTGCGTTCCATGTTGTAGCGTACTGTAGAATCTGTTTGAGCCTGAGCTCAAAAGCCCAAGGTCTAGTTCCCAGAAAGATTAGTCCATGCATGTCGAGAAAGTCCTTCGATGATACTCCTCACCTATCGTGTCTATTTAATTCGCTTAAAGAAGTGGACAAGAGAGCTTTCTTCGACATCTCGGCTGCTGTTTCTGCAGATAATGTCTTACCAGACCCAGGGGTTCCATGCCTAGTAATTTGGTTAGTTTCTTATTTCACGAATGCTCGGCTGAGACTCACAGAAGAACTACCAAACCCTTCCCCTTTTGTTCTGACTGGTTTCTAACTCTCTCAGGGTGTTTGTGCGACATTACAAGAGCTCTCAAAACCATTTTCTGTTGTTGCTCAAGGATAAGTGAGGACCACGCATCTTCCTTCCAAGATATGTCTCTCAGATTGTCCACTAGATATCGACACCATTCCTTTCGGCTCATCGAATAACCCAAGAGATACGGCGGACAGAGGAGAAGTTCAGGATCTTCCAGATCTTCAATCATGGTAACTTTGTTGTAATTGTCTTCTTCGAAGGTCGTGCGATCAAGCACAACTCGGCCAGTTTCCTGCCAGTCGTTATTACAGTGCTTTTGTGGCTATATCATGTCTTACTGTGAATGGTAACCAAACAGGTGGAAAGTCTGCCATATTTGGATCAAAGAAATCATAAGGGGGCTCTTTTAGAAATTCTGCGATTCCATCGTAATCCTTTGTCAGGATACCTCGGTTAGCAACAAATCTTTGGCCCCGTTGCAGAAGTTCGGTCTCCAGCTCCGGGCCCTGGGAGCAGAACTTTCGTGGATAGATAGGTAGCCTGCTGATCCTGGCAGGATGATCCGAGGCAAAGTGATCCTGTTGGAAAATATTGACGGACCTCTGGGCCTCTCCAATAGCGCTGTCGTTTGCATCGCAGTACTTTGTATGAACTGTTAAGTATGGTCCTCGGTTCCTACTTGTCCCATAAGACACCTTTTCCACACGTGTTAACCACGGCTTTCCCAAGACCTCGCTTACGGCGAGATCGCCTGGCCGGTAGATGACCCATGCTTGTTTGAAGGTAATCATGTGCTTCTGGAGCATGTGCTGGAGCGTTCGTCTCTCTGCACCCATCTCTTCTTCCATGAAGCGGATGAGCAGGCTGAGGTGTTGTCGCATACGGGGAGAGTCAGCGTCATCTCTGTAGGCTTCTAGCTGATCCCAGTTGTGTAACAAGATCTGGAATGGGCTCTCCAATTTGAACGAGCTTTTGAAGTCTGACGCGACAGTCGGGTATGAACCGGTAACTTCTTGAAACGCTTTATGAAGCAGTGGCGAGTTGATGCAAATAGTAGTTGATTCAACTTCACGCTTTTCTGAGAAGCGTCTTCTGATGATCAAGGCGTATGGACTGTCTTCATCGTCTTCGGACCCTTTTGTTGGCTCACAGTCCTGGACTTGCTCCTTGCATTGATCTCTCCCATCTTTGTTCTTGATGTGGTGATAAATCTTGGATTCGCAAATGGATTCTTGGGAGGCCGGCTCAACGCCGTTCTCAACCTTGGTTTCCAAATTTCCCGTAGTCATGCTTCTGAGCGTTGATGTGGCCGAGTATTGGTGTAACCAAAGTGTTGTTGGAGATGTTGTGAAACAAGACCTTGAAGTGCTAGGGTTAATAAAAGACACATTGAAGTGTCATAGACTTAGGAGCTGAGACTCTGCAACCATCTCACTTCTGATAAGGCTCCGCAGAGAGACCTTGTTTCGGTAACCAATTCGGTCAGCATGCATCAATAGCACATAGCACGCCATGTGACTTGACTACATTTTGCGGCACAGTCTGCAGCAGTGAGGGCACCATGAGCCAAAATATCCCTCACCGTCAAGAAATGATGAGTGATTCCTGCCTGACTATGTCAACCATCAAAAAGCGTTCTTGTTTTTAATGAAGCTGGGCTCGTAACCAACAGCATATGTAGCTTGTGCAGGTTATAACAGAGAGTAATATAACAATCATGCGCAAGAATCAGACCATGCCAAGACGAATGAACCTGGACGAGCTGATAACCCTGGCGAGCTGACATGCATAAGAGAATAGTAGCCAATTGGGACTTTAATGCATAGTAAGAACAATGTTGGCCGGAGTTTCGAAGAATTCGGAATAGTCTTATCCGGCTGCTTGATTGGTATCGCTCATATCGCTCTCACCGTTATGCAACCCAAGGCCATGTGAAGGGGTCGGGTAGAGAGGGGGTTGATACCTATTTTCAATCCCACATTCCATGGATGAAACGCTTCTGCCTAACCTACACAGCCCACTCGACTTTGGGCAGGGGCGAGATATTTCATTCTTTCCATGACGCTTCGTTAAGTGAGAAAGAGAAAAATCCAGAAGCATCTGCAAGAGGACAAGAAACCCAACATGTCAACATTCTCGTTCTCAAGGGCCTCATCCTTCAACGCCACAGAAAACAAGAACTCATTCAACACAATCTGTGAAAATGCCATCGAAGACTTTTTGGAAGATCCAGAGACAACAAAACTGGCTGATAATCCGTTCGTTCAGTACGTGAGATATAGAAAAAAGCAGCTAGAAAAAGGCGCTCAAGATCACGATGACCCGATTGAGCAGACGCAACAATGCATTCGCGAAGTCGAGCAAAGATGGATAGGGAGCAAATCCCATAACCTACGAGAAAAGGTCAACCCATTCATGGAAAGCATCGCTGCTCTGACGAAATCATGCGAAACCCTTCTTCAGCCCGCTCCTTTCGGTGTCGCGATCGCTGTTTCTGGGTTCCGAATCATGCTTGAGCTCGCTACCAAAGCTCATGGAGCAGTCGAAGATATACTCAACGCACTTGAAGAGATTCCGCCACTCCTCGACTGCTACAAGATGACTGCTATGTCGCAGCAAACTTCACCACAAATATCCAAGGCTATTAGCAAGTCGTACAAGAACATTCTGAATTTCTGGGCCTATTCAGCCAAGATCTTGTTCAAGAGCTACGCAAGAGTTACGCTCTCCTCCACGATTCGGCCCTTCAAGCAAGATATACAGACCTTCCGAGAGAGGTTTCGGGATGATTCCAAGCAAGTCAGCCATCTACTTATTGCAAGTATGGCCATTGAGAGAGCAAAGGAGAACCAAGAGAAAGCAAGAGACGATGTTCTCCGGTGGATAAGAGGTGGTGAGAAAAGCGACTCATTTGACGCCGACAGAGACTTAGAGACCAGAAGTCTGTGTCGCACTGAAGGTACTTGCGAGTGGATATTCAAAAGACAGGAGTTCAAGGATTGGAGGGATGCAAGAAAGAATTCTGTTCTTTGGTACAATGGGCCCCCGGGCTCTGGGAAAAGCGTCCTCGCATCTACTGTCATCAAACACCTTCAAAAACAGCCCGAATCAGAAGTCGTTTACTTCTTTTATTCGTTCAAATCTGCCTCCAAGAAACAGGAGACTTGTGGGCTACGGTCAATCGTTTTGCAGCTTTTACGAAAGCTCGACGTCGCCGCAAACCCTCTGAGATCTGAATATGTTCGAGCAAAGAACAATGGCTTCCACGAGCTGAGCAACAATGACGGGGAGATAATGGTCAGGCTTCTACGCATACTCCTCAACCACAGCCACTTTTCCCAGATTTACGTGGTATTGGACGGTTTGGACGAGTGCACAGCTAGAGATCACGACAATGTTGCATTTCGCAGCTTACAGCAGCTTCTCAATCTTGACACACTCGGGACAGTCAAGTGGTTCCTTACTAGCAGGGATGTTCCCGAGATACGATCCGTCAAAGGAGCTTTCAAAGCTATTGAACTCAAGCCAGACCCTAAGGATACTTCCAAAGACATCCGTGCTTTCCTTGATGCACAAAGGATCTGCCCAACTCACGATAAACCCTGGTTTGACGAAGAAGAAGACAACTTTCTCTATGCGCGGCTTCTTTGCGAGATTGCAAAGAATAAGGGCTACAGAACCAAGCAAGGAACAATTAATGCTCTTCAAAGCTTCCCCAGAGGCTTGGAGGACTGTTATATCAAGGCACTGGCCAGAATCGCAGGACTTCCCTGTCACAAACAGGATCTAGCGAAGTAAGTTCCTCGTAAAATCTCCAACCTTAGTGTCGAGCTTCAGACTCGTGACATTGACGCACTACCCATAGACGAACCTTTCGAATTCTCACCCTGTCAGAAAAAGAACTTACACTGATGGAGCTTATCGACGCTCTTAAGCCATATTCCATCCCCTTGAATGGAGCGGCAAAGTCCATGGAAGATGCACTTTGTTATTACGACAGAGTGAAAGATGTTTGCAGTCCGCTGATCACTATGGAAGACATAAGCGACTCCCAGAAGATCTCACTATGTCACAAGTCAGTCAAAGACTTTTTCGTTGACCCCAAGAACAAAGAAAGAATCGAAGAGTACCTACCAGAATTCTTTATCGATGAGCTTAAAGCTTCAGAGGAACTTGGAGTCAACTGCATCGAGTACCTAAGCGACGAACGTTACAAAAGACCTAGCGACCTAAGGACTTTGGTCACAAAGAACATGTCATCTTATGACAACGCCTTCCTTCGTTACGCCGCCGTCTTTTGGCATATGCATATGCGAGACATCAAGCCAAGCTCTGATACATTAAAAGTTGTCGAAGTTTTCCTCAAAAGCCCTGCCTTTTGGACATGCATCTACGTACAAAGCCACGCAGCACCGCATCTTTTTGCACGTTACAGGCAGGAAACAAGTCAGTATTATCTGCCGATGATGGGGATAGTCCGGGATGCGACTATCCAGTTTGGGCTTCCTCTGCCCTCATGGAAAGAAGAATTCTCGTCCGCAGATTACGTGTCGCTGGATCGCTCATTTTGCGCTTTTGTTCTGGACTGGGGCGAGCTCCTTGCTAAGAATCCTGGCCAGCTTCATCATGCAGTTCCGCTCACACTTTATAAGCCCAGTTGTCACCTGAAAGCTCCTAGTGGGCTTCAAAAAGTACACATCAAATATGTTTCCAAGCTTCTCGAGCCTGCGACGGGGATGCGTATATTAGAGTCCTCATTTTCTTCCACTAGTAAGAAGCGAGGTTCTAGAACATTGCAGCTGCGCATCATCCACGAACATGGTGCGGTGCCAAATCGCCAGATCAAAGTCAACCAAGTGGATGTTTTCTCTCGGACAAAGTCTGATCAAGTGAAGGATCCCATGCTAGCATTAGAGGCACCTGGGATTGAATGGATCACCACCATTGCCCGAGACAACAAGCAGGGCCAAATAATTCTGCAAGGCTGGAGAGTCGAGAGGCACGATATGAGTATTACTCGCCGCCGACAAGGGGATGCATCACGGGACCAGACTGACCAGCCTCCTTCAGAAGTGCGAAGGGAACTGAATCTTAACCAGGACGAAGGAGAGCACTGGAATCTCGTTCAGCTTGACATAGTTACTCAACCGATGCGGAAAGACACGGATTCTGTGACTCGACTATTCCACTTCCGAAAAGGGTACTGGGCGATACATTCTCACGATGGCACGAAGACACAGAAAGGTATGAACAACAGCACTTCATCCTCCGGAGACAGCAGCTCAGACTCTGATGGCGATTCTGATTGGAGCATGGACTCGGATGATGCCTCGGATTCGAATGATACGCACAGCATCAATGATGGGAAGGATGCCAATTTGAAGACTCGCAATAATTGTGACGGAGAACCGAATGAGCCATTTACAGATTGTCTTATCGTGGCAAGTGAGTTTGGCAAGCCTGTTTGGAGGCCTATTCAGATCAAGCACTTAGCATGGTCTAGGTTGATTGGCACTCGTCACCCAGTACTGCCCATGGTCGCTGTGTCTCACAAGCTGGGCCAGGTCGAAATTATGAATGATCAAAGCGGCATTGGTACAAGTTTCGAGATTGCAGAAGATGGACAGAACGAAGCAATACAGATGGTGGCAAGCTCGCGAGGTATACGAGATACGCCAACTCATTTTACTGCGAATAGTAGACTGACATCCAATTAGAAGTGCAATTCTCGCCTTGCGGAAACTATCTCACCCTCTTATCCGTCAGCTTCTACCAGAGAGAGGCTTGTGCAGAATGTCACGTCGCCGTATCATGCTTTAAGTTCGTTCAAAGTCCGGCTGGATACAGCTTCCAGGCTTGCAAAGATGGCCCATTCGCAGCCTTCAACTACAGCTTTCTGGGGAAGGTCGACGAGCTACCTCGGCCGTACATTATGACGAATTGGACGGCTGAGCATCTTACCTTGGCGCTTCCTCCACTTACCTACAGTCCCAAAATCATCAGGATCTCGCTCACGTCTTCAAAAAATCAGGAAGACTTACCATCAAGAATATCAACACTCACGTATCCAATCTTTCTCCCGCAATCGACCATTTCACGTAGTCCACATATCATGTACTGCGATGGTGGCTCGCCTGAGGAGGATAGTTATTTATACCTCGTGCTAGATACGCCAGAGCCATCATTGTGCCCAGACTCGACCCTACGTTGTGGACCGGGTCACTTTCGCGGGTCAGAATGTGCTGTACACACTTTTAATGACAAGAGATCTGAGATGAGCGCTCCAGTGGTGATGGGTTGGAGGATGCTAGGCAGCGGCAAGGCCAGAATGACAGAAGACGATGCGAATGAGGGTGACGAATCTCAAGAGAAATATGCTTGGAGAGACTGGAATGATGGAGATCAGGTTTCTAAAGATGTCTTCGCGAAGAGATCGGCTGCGGATGAGTATCAGATGTTACGTGGGGATTTTGTAGGTGAAACATATTCTGTGCCCATTAGGTCTGGGTTAAACTGGACAAGGGTAGGGGTTTTGACTTGCTGATTAATTTCCATTGGATTACATGAAATGATAAAACTTCGATAAATAGACAGCCTTGTTCATGAATGGCATGAGAGTGTCGATATTTTAAACCCCTTTTGGTTGAGCTGCTATAACTTTCTGCAAGTTTCGATCCCGCTCTGTTAGTGACTCAGCCGTCGGTCGTCCATATGCCGCTTCCGTTTCCTTTGTGATCTTATCCGTCCAGTCACCATCACCTTCCGAGCCTTGACCGGACTTAGTCGCAGACGTTCCTTTAAGGCTGATGTCACCCGAATCATCCCAACAAGCCTCCATCGTATCAGCCAAATTATGCAGAAATGCACCTATTCCTCCAGTTCCGCCAGCACTGTTGTATGTCCTGAATGGTCCGGCTACTGCCCATCGTGGCGCTATGCTAGCCTCGACGATGGTGTCGAGATCCTCAACTGATACAACGTCGTTTGCAACGAGATGGCAGGCTTCTCGGAAAAGAGCGAAAGCCAGGCGATTTCCAACAAAGCCTTGGGTTTCTTTGTTGATTCTAACTGGCCGATGGCCTGAGCCTAGATTCTTGAAGTAATCGATGGCGAATTGAATTCTTTCTGGCTCGGTGTGAGGTGAGGGAACTACTTCGATCAATGGCATTAAATGAGGCTTGCAGTTATATCAGTTACAGATTCACGACGAAAAATTCAGTTAAGCTTACTGGGTTGAAAGGATGAACCACGAGAACCCTGGACTTATCCTCCAGATCTCCAACCTGCCTCGATGCGCTTATGCCAGATGTAGAACTCCATAAATGTGCAGCCGAAGGCGCGTATTTGACGACTTCAGCCCAGTTTGACTTTTTGAAAGCGACACTATCGGGGCCTTGCTCTTGGACGATCGTTGCGCCTGAGCAGACTTCTTCGATTGAGGAGCATATCAGCAAGCGACCATCGGAGATAAGCTGTTGGACTGAGAGATCAGACTGGGAATTATCCTTCTTCGCCGATTCGAGATAGACTGGTAAGAGGCTTCCAATATGCCCTTTCAAATCGCTGCGAACATCATATAACCTGAGATTGGCGTTTGAATAGCGCAGATGCAAAGCGGCGAAGGAGAGGCCGATCGTGCCTAATCCGATGAGGGCAATTGTTTCCTTCTTATATCCTTCGGTCATTTTCTCAGTTTCTGTCGTGATATGATGGTTAAATGGGAAGTCTCTGATGTGATGATAGCGCGAGTTTTCAGGCTGATCGATAGTGGAGAAGAGGGGAAACTCATCCGAGGTTAAAATGAGTGATCACATTAGAGCATAATCAGCTGACGCACTATCCATATTTCTTCAAAACTAGTATTCTATCTGTATAAGATTATAGTCTAATCTCATTTATGTAGTCTCAGTCTTGTTTTACAGAGAAACCACAATCTTCTTGGCCGACACACCCTTGGCTAGCGTGTTGATACCCAGCTGAATCGACTCTAAGCCCTTTCCAACAACCTCCGCCTCCGGAACAGCCTTGAACTTGCCCTGCTCCAAAGCAGCTGGTACATAATCCGAGAAAACAGCCTTGGCAACAGGAGTGTTAATAATGCTAGTTGAAAGAATAGCCTTGGCCTCGACTCCCGCGACTTCAGAAGATGGCGATCGCACGCAAATAAGCTTGCGAAGACCATCGGCGTGAACAATTGATTGGCTTGCGCCGTTCATTCCGTCTTCAGAGCCACTGGCATCAAATGCACCTGCCAGCCTCTTGCCGGTGAGGAGAGAGGCAATGTCCTTGATGACTTGGGGAGACTTATATTCGAAGACGTGGTCGGCTCCAAGACTCTTGACGTATTCATGGTTTTTGGCCGATGCAGTGGTGATGACCTCGTAGCCAGCGGCTTTGGCCAGCTGAATCGCTGAGCCGCCGACACTGGATGAGCCTCCCCAGATCAGGACTGTCTCCTCAGTTGGGGCCGGATTGAGGCTAGGATATCTCATCTTGAGCGTCGAATCGCCGAACAGAGACCATGCAGCCGTGGCTAGAGAAAGCGGCAGAACAGCAGCTTGTTCAAAAGACAAATTCTCCGGGATCTTGGAAGCGCACTCGGCACGAATAACAGTATACTCCTGGAACGCGCTGTGTGCGTTATCCTTGCTAGCAAGTGAAGTCGCATATCCCAAAACTCTATCACCAGGCTTGAAAGCGGTGACATCAGGGCCTACAGCTTCGACGGTACCCGCGACATCTTCGCCGAGAATAACAGGGTATTGAGAAGGATGAATAAAAATGCCGACGTATTGATTGGCGACATCAACGGGGTTCATAGCCACAGCCGCATTCTTAACGAGGATATGGCCTTCTGTTGGTTGAGTGAGGGGGGCTTCCTTGACTTCCAATGGCGACGTCTTTGCGGCTACGAGCCATGCAGCATTGTTGGAGGGCATTTCGGCAGTTGTTCTAACAAAGACTCTATAAATTTGATGGTAATCCGGTGAAGTTGCAAAGTGTAAAATGGTGGAAAGTCTTTGCAAATAAATATCTTGGACACGATATGAGACAAACTGACGTGGAACATTCTTCGTCATTCCTGACTCAGAGACCTATTCATCATTCCTGACTCAGAGACCCATTCATCATTCCTAACTCAGAGACCTATTCATCATTCCTGACTCAGAGACCCATTCATCATGTCAATTATCGCGTGGTTGGCTGGAGATTGGTTCACGATAGGTTTAGCGGTGTATAATAGAGTTTTGTACCTCGGCACTTGTTAAACCGCAGCGATGCA